>BQNB010002733.1:0-60100 GCA_026074375.1 Tanacetum coccineum
TTTTAATGGCGAGTCGAGTTAAGGAGTTAGGATTGATGGAGAGAAGTGGTGGAGTGATTAGTTTAAAAGAACACTTAGCGAGAACGACGTTGCGAAACATGAGATTGAAAGGACATACATATATCGAACATAGGGATGATTATAAGAATGTACTATTCTTTTCTGTGTTGTGTTTGTCGCCGTGTTATAGTGATTCGGTTTTGCATGATCATTTGAGAGGGAATTTGCATAAGCAGATGTATGAGGCTGCGAAAGCGACTTTCTTGAAACGGAATCTATTTCCGTTTAATGACGGTATGAATGTTTAAATTATGATTACAAAAGAGGTACCACTATAGCAATAATCTAAATTGTTGAATCAAATTATTTACAAGGTTGTATGCATAATCGGATAGGCTTTGGTTGAATTTCAACGTGATCACTTTTAGCTACTTATAACATTTATAGCGTTAGAAATAAACATCACCCATATCGACTAGTTTATAAGAGTATGGGTTGAAATTGCCACCTGCATTGCATTATCTATGTAACTTCCTCGTGAAAACCAGTTTGCTCTCTTACTTGCTTAAATATTAAATTACACTAGTCCAGTAGCATTTAACAATTGATTCATCTTATAAACTAAGCAATGAAAACATGATAATTATGCATATACAAGTTGGATATAGGGAAGGGAGTGATATTTCATTTACTTATGTATCAGAATTGCCCAAATGTGTTGCATCTCCTCCCAAAATTCTCCCTCATATTTAAAATGTGTGGCTAGAAATCCTTCTTATTCTTCTCATTTTTGTTTTTCTTCTCACCGGATCCCTTCCCGTGTAATAGATTATTAAACGACATAATAAACCCCAAACACATCTGGTTAACCAAATAACCGGGTGTATTCTGTCTAACTATTGGTACTTGTCACTTGTGAGGGTGAGCTTGTAGATTTGAGAGATGTGTTGATCGATATTGAGGTGAGAAACGGTAGCTTTTTTTTACCTGTCTGGCTGTTCTGGACGAGTTTTTTTCTTTTCAATACGTCACTAAGATTCTATGTTCTATCTTAAGCGTTTAGAGGGTATGATCCTCATCAAGGCCTTGGGGTTTGTTTGTATGCATGAGTGACATAATTTCGAGAGAGATCCTTTAATTATTAGATCATTCATTGTGGATTCTGAATCTCACTGCTGTAGTGTTGTTCTTATTCGTCCTCGTATGTTGGGGTTTGGTTTCTAGTCCTATGGATGATAGGGGCTTCGACTGCTCTCGAGAGTAATGCATGAATCGACGACTCATGTTCTATGCCTTTTGTCTTGATGTCTTTTAGTGTCGATGTGAGTAGTAGTAGCTGCTGCTACCTCTTATATGTCATTATTGTAAATACATCTTGCTTTTTATATGTTCTCTCATTGTAAATTTGTGCACCTTATGTACCGGTCTTAATTTAAAATTAAGTTAAAAGACGGGAGTATTTGTCTGATGATTAATTAGTAGTAACTTTCTGCAAGGTTGTCTCAGTAATATCCTCGTTTTCAGAAACACGATATTAAGAGAGTGAGGCTTAGGAGTTAATTTGCAAGAATATTCATGCAAGTCAGATTACTTCATAGGTTGGATTCAGTTTTGCCTGAAGGTAGGGTTATCTTGTGGCCGGAAATGTTCTCTCGCAGGCTTTAGGAGATAAGGAGTAGTATATCACAAATCTTTCTTTTAAATATACGACGAGTATAATAAAGCTAGTTGTCTATTACCTCTCTTCAGGCTTTGAAAGAAGAGGAAAAGGAGAGAGTAATTTAGCTTCAAAATGAAGCAAGCCGCTTAGACGAGGATGAAGCTGCAAGAGGACGCGTTCTTTTGTTTTCTGTTGAAAATGGCACATAAAGTTCAACCCGTTCAACTCACTTGGCCTGTGATAGATATTTCACAACCCGTTTAACCCATATACGATAAATAAATGGGTAAAATAACGGTAACTTCAGGTGTAATATATTGTTTAAACTACTATACCTTCTAAGATTTACTGTCAGCTGTCTGCTACTCTGGTTGTTCTTGAAAATATGTATGTTTTGTTTTGTTTTGTTAGGTTACAGAAGTGTACTCAAAGGAAATGAAAGGTGCTATATCAACAGTAGCTTCACTTTAATGTCATCTGTTAGTTGCTTCGGGTCCTAACATTATCCTACACAAGTGGACTGGTTCTGATCTAAGTGGTGTTGCCTTTTTTGATGCTCCTCCACTGTATGTAGTCAGCTTAAATATTGTGAGTGATCTTTAACATACATTGTGTCTTTTATATATTGCACGTCGACTCCGTATTTTGTTTTCTAGCAAGCATATTCCTTGATTGCTTATTTTTTAAAGATATTTGCTTGTACTTATAAGCTATAAATAGTTAAGCGGCAATAGGACATAAGTCTAATAATACTAGAAAAAAATAATTAGTTGTAATATTTCAATTTGATCAATTTATATGGAGTTTTAGATTAATTAAATATGAGGGTAAAAATAACAGCTATAAAAGTTGAATGCTTAGGTGACTTCACGGAGAAAATTATGAGTACCATTTTGTGTCATATCCTTTACGATTGTAGATATCTAGGGAAGTTAGAGTCTAATATTCTGGTGGTTGATGTAAATTTGAACTTGGGGTTAAATCTAGTGATTTGTTTGCAAGCTTTGAGAGTCATTAAGTATGTTGTGGGGAAGTCTGGTGTGGAATTCAGGAGGGAAATGCAAAAGAATTCAGTGGTTGTTCGTCAGCTAATTCACTATAGAGGACAATCCGATCCATTAAAGGGTGATGCACTTAATAAATTTGTTCGGGAAACTGCCCAAGAGGTGTCATCTGCTATATTTGCTGGAGAAGACAGCAGTAAACCAAAAATAAGTGAAGGTCTTACCCAACGAATAGAAGGTTTCGGATATCAACAATCACTTATTGGGAAGTTTATCATTCCTCAGGTTCGTCTCATTTCATCACCTTGCGAGTTTATGGTTTATATCTCTCTTTCTGTCCATTTTTGCCACTGGTATCCTTGAGATGAGATGGAGTGGTGTTGGAATAGACGAATGGTGGAGAAACGAGCAGTTTTGGGTCATTGGTGATGTTTCTGCTCATCTTTTTGTAGTCTTCCAAGGTCTGCTGAAAGTACTTGCAGGTATTGACACCAACTTCACAGTCACATCAAAGGCGTCAGATGAAGACGGTGATTTTGCTAAACTTTACATGTTCAAATGGACCACACTTCTCATTGCACCAACAACACTTTTGCCTTATTAAACTTCGGTGGGACGTGTTGCTGGAATCTCGTCGTATGTTTATAGTGGATACATTATCTCATGGTCTGGGGTCACACTGTTGGTAAACGCTTTTTCTATATCTCCATCTTCTACACAAGTTTGTTTACATGCCTTGTTCTTATTATCGTCATGAGTTTTAGTATTCTGTTATTCGTTCTGCATTGTGAATCTTCAAGATACAACACCCCACCTTAAGTAGTAAAGTTGTAATGGCTCCAAAAAAATAAAAGGGCGGGGATTTTATACTGAAAAGAGGTAATTGTTAGCATTGTTCCCCTAAAGATTTAGTTAAAGGGGGAAGTGGCAGTTGTTTTGATCTTTGATTATATTTTGTCTGTCAGGTTTGGAGACTTCAAGCAACTCTCATTGAACAAACAGAAATCATAAACTCAAGCCAAGAAAATCATGAAAGACTTCAAAATGAAAGATTTCATAAACTCAATTCTTTATTGGATTCGTACTACTGTCACAACCTTACTAACCATCTGCATCTGAACAATCCTTTCCTCCTATAAAAGTTGCAGTAATTTCCTCTCTTATTAACCAGTCACCATTAATTTGGGTTTACTAGATTTTGTTATTTTATCGTTAGGAAATGACATTTATAAAATACATGTTTATAAGGGCTATTTGGGATTCTTGTTAAATATTACTTGAAATGTCAAGTCAGTAATGCTTATGAGGGCTGTTCGAGATTGCTTATTTTATTGAATTTCATTTGGGTACAGGAAGATACTTACATATGCAGCTAGAGCTCGTGATTCATTTGGTTTTTTTGCATCGTGGATCTCGGTAATTAAACAAACTCTTATTTGGTACGGCATATGCTGAGTAGAAAGACATTTAAAGGTAACTGTTTTTATTTTTAAGTTATGATGCGACATTATGATATTTGCTCATAATACAGGAAGCTATACTTCGACCATAACTCCAGTGATGCCTAGACCGAAACTGGTACTCCAAATAACTTTCCAATACACTCTTGCACCTGCAACAATGGCTTTTGTCCCACCAACAATCACGGGCCAGTAGTCCAATACCCCAATAGACAATTGCCACCTGAACGTGAACCACTAGTTCAAGTCAAGCTTCAATAAACAAGTGTGCATAGTTCTCCATCAAGGGAAAGGGTGAAGATAGGTTATTGGTTGGGTTTGTGTCGAGATTCATCTATACTATGTGTTTTGTGAAAAAATGTTGTTTTTGAATGAAGTTACTATGTTAGAATTTTATTTTATTGCTACAGATTTTCAGAGTTTAGTTTGTTGGTGCAGTAAAATGAATGCTCTAATTTTTTTTGTTAATATGTTCATAATTAGTGACCACTATTTTTGGTCTCTAATGCTACGTTTTGTGACGACTTTTTCGTCACTAATAGTAAAAAAAAGTGACGACCTTTTCGTCACTTTCTTCACTGTGACCAAATATTTCGTCACCAAGAGGGGTAAAAAGTGACCATTATTCTCGTCACCGATTAGTGACCAAATATTTTCGTCTCTAATTTATTTGTGACGGAGCTATAGTGACGACTAGTGACGAACATAAATTTGGTCACTTAACGGATCTGTGACCAACTTTTACACTGTTAGTGACGAAACTCATTTTGTCACTAAATGCCAATTTTCTTGTAGTGACACGACCTCACCGGGTTAACTCCGAGACCGTTTCCGACCCTTCCCTGACCACCCCCGAATGTACACACCCAGCGAGGTTTGAACCCTCAACCCTTGTCCTCTTGTTTAAAAGCCAAGGACCTTACCACGATGTATTGGATATATACTCTTTTCGAAGGATATAAACTAAACTCAACGTACCGAAATAGGTTTCACAAGAAAGAACGGCGCACACTTTTTTTTATTTTTGTATAGAACATTGTAGATACTGAGATTCATAAATGGTTCATTGCACATGAAATGTGTCTTAGTAGAATATGCAGTACCCAAATAAGCTTAATAAAAGACTTAAATCATTATATGTGCAATTTTACTTAACTCTTTACTCTGAATATCTTATGATGAAAGATGAAAATAATAACATGTTATATTTCATACCAATTTATGTTTAGATAGAAAAAAAAACAAAAGAAGCTGAGCATTTGAAATAAAAACATTAAATCCTCATGGGCACCCATCAATTCACATGATTTATGATAAGGCATCTTATGACGCATGCTTCTCATTTCCCTTTGCTATATTCGCATCCTATCTTTGCTTCCCACTTTCAGCCATCTCGAATCATGTGTAACGTGTAACTTCCCTCTTCGTACACGTGTCACTCTGGGTATATTTTAATCAACATCTTTATTCTGAGGCTCCCATTCATTTGGGGTTTTTCTAGACGTACATCAAAAAATGTACATACGATACATATATGATGTTGATTAAAACCCGTGAGCACGGCATCTTCTTGAGTGATGTGTTTGAGGGAACAAGATTTTTCAGAGAGTCTCTGAAATGCACATTCTGGACTGTTACAAGATTGCAGCCCGGACTAAAAAAGATTCCTTAAACTATGAGGCTGGTAAAGATTGTGGATAAAGAAATTGAAATCAGGGATGACAGGCGTATCCTCTTATCGAAGAAGGTAAAGCTAGAGATGATGAGGGTTACTGAAGAACAAGACTCAACAATGAACTATATGTATTTTTGTTTTAAGTGTTTTGTAATCCAAGAATAATAATGACCTTTTGTTTCATTGTGTTCTAAGTATCAGTCTAGTCTTTACTTTACTTCAATTTAGTTAGTAAAAAGAAGTTTTCATGCTCACTTACACTTGAAAACACTTGAGCTATATTTATATTCAAATATAGGGAGATTATAAGGTTAATTTAGTGTCCAATAATCTTCGACTAGGATTTAAACACAAAATAACCTAGATGTAAATGAAGTCCCTGAGTGACAGAACATTTAGGGAGTCATTTTCAGCGTACTTTAGAGACTAAAGAAAGTCTCACCCCCTCTTAAGACAGAACTCAACAAGTGACGCTTGAAAAAAAAAAAAAAAAAAAAAAAAAAAAAAAAAAAATAAAAAAAAAAAAAAAAAAAAAAAAAAAAAAAAAAAAATAAAAAAAAAAAAATAAAAAAAAAAAAAAAAAAAAAAAAAAAAATGAAAAAAAAATAAAGAGAAAAAGAGAAAAAAAAAAAAAAAATAAAAAAAAAAAAAAAAAAAAAAAAAAAAAAAAAAAAAAAATAAAAAAAAAAAAATAAAAATAAAAAAAAAAAAAAAAAAAAAAAAAACAAAAAAAAAAAAGAAAAAAAAAAAAAAAAAAAAGAAAAAAAAAAAAAAAAGAACTCAACAAGTGACGCTTGGAGCTAAAAGAATATGATGGAGTCAATGATTGATGACAATAACTCACTGACTCCCCTTGATCTCCGCAACAACAAAGACATACTGAACTTAGATTAAAAGTATTTAAGTCCTTGAAACAAATAGGTGGGAACTTTTTTTAAAAGATAAGTGAAAGGTACTTATCATAGAAAGTGAATGAAGTATAAGAGCTGGTAGAAAATCGAAAACAGTTGTCAACACTATTCTTCAAGTGAGATTCGACACATTCCAAAAATAGAGGATGGCAGAGGTAGTAAGATTGCAGTGTACCTTCCCAGTCAATTGCTTGACACGTCTATATTAACCCACGAGTAACCACCTTGAACTTTGACAGTAAAAAAGAATGTTGTAATGGAGTTAATGGCATCTCGTACAATTAATATAAAACACATTTACGGGAGCATTTACTCCTCCAAGAACTAAGTCCTTGAACTCATTAAGTGTGTTAGCATAGCTCTTACTTAAATGCTAACTTTGGTTTGTGTTTAAGAAAGTGAGAAGATCACTATACTTTTCATTCAACTCTGATTGTTATTCCGAAAACGATCTTGTAAACAGCCGTTTATAATTTAAAGTTTTTCGACTTTAGGTACATTTTTATAAAAAACATATAGGTTTTTATACCATTTTATATACGTTTTATATATGTTTTTATATACGCTTTTATAGACACATTTTTATACACACGTTTTTATACACACATTTTTATGCACGGTTTTATACACATGTTTTTATACATACGTTTTATACATATGTTTTATACACACATTTTTATACACACGTTTTATACACACATTTATATACACGTTTTTATACACACATTTTTATACACGTTTTTATACACACATTTTAATACACGTTTTTATTCACACATTTTTATACACGTTTTTATACACATATTTTTATACACACATTTTTATACACATTTTTATACACGTTTTTATACACGTATTTTTATGCACATTTTTATACACATTTTTATACACACGTTTTTATGCACACATTTTTATACACACATTTTTATACACACATTTTTACACACGTTTAATACACCTTTTAAACACGCATTTTTATACATATTTTTATACACAAATTTTATACACACGTTTTTATACACATTTTTATACACGTTTTTATACACACATTTTTATACACGTTTTTATACACACATTTTTATACATACATTTTTGTACACGTTTTTATATACGCATTTTAATACACATTTTTATACACACGTTTTTATACACATGTGTTTATACACGGTTTTATACACATATTTTTATACGCACGTTTTTATACACGCATTTTTATACACATTTGTATACACGTTTTTATACACATGTTTTTAAAAAGTTTATAAAAACGTGTATAAAAATGTGTGTATAAAAACATGTGTATAAATACAAGTGTATAAAAATGTGTATATAAAAATGCGTGTATAAAAACGTGTATAAAATGTGTATAAAAATGTGTGTATAAAAACGTGTATAAAAATGTGTGTATACCAACGTGTATAAAATTGTGTATAAAAACGTGTATAAAAATATGTGTATAAAAACGTATATATAAAAATGTGTATATAAAAACGTGTATAAAAATATGTATAAAACCGTGTATAAAAATGTGTGTATAAAAACGTATATAAAAACATATATAAAACGTATAAAAAATGTATATAAAAACGTATATAAAAGGGTATAAAACCGTATATGTTTTTATAAAAACGTACCTAAGTTCGAAAAACATTAAATTATAAATGGCCGTTATTATAAAGGATAGACGATGCAACGATCATTAGCTAAAAGGAATAACGTGTAAATATTAATGGAATAAACCTAACACCAATTAAGAAATGGACCACTGGTGTGATTCTTTTTAAAATTATAGACGAGCCATGCAACTTTTTTCTTTTAGGGGCGATAGTTGCAATTTTGGATAAACCACATGGACCATCCATGTAATTTAGTCTAATAAGAATTAAAACGTTAAAAACTTTGTTTTGTATTACTTGTTTAAATTACTTTAAGTATTATTTCTATAAATTATTTAAACATACATTAGATTTCATGGGAAGTGATTTAACTAAGTTATCTTAAGTTATAATCATTTAAAAGGGAACAACAATCAACAACAACAATGATACCCAATCACGCCTGGACAGGGTTTGAGTGAGGTGAAATGTAGACAGGTCACATCCTTACCCTTGGGAAAATTCGCGGGTAAGGAGACTGCTTCCAGGTAGACATTCGGCTAAGAAAAGGGAAGAGAAGGGAAAAGAAAAGCGATAGAACAACAATCTTTATTATTATTATTATTATTATTATTATTATTTACATATATATAAATTTTTCTTGAAAGCATGATAAAGAAAATGAACAAGGCATGAGAAGAAAATAAAGCAAGATACATAAGGCGAGCAAAAGGAAACACATGTCAAGAAAGACGAAGCAAAAAAGAAAACAACACATAGCACCAAAAGAACCCAACATGTCTAAGACAAAACGAGCAGGTAAACATACAACAAGGCAAGAGAGCACCAAGAACACAAAGAGCTACAAAGCAAAGACATAATCGCAAAAAGATAAAAAGAGACCTAAGGGACCAACCAAGAACAATTAAGCAAAAGAAAGGGGTGAGGCATAAAAGTGAACCACACAAGGAACTAATAGACCAAACATGCTAAAAACATGGAAGCAGAGGATGCAAAAACGAAAAAAAACAAGCATATCACCACAAGGCAGGAGATAACAAGGCAAGCACAAGACATACCAAAGCAAGTAAAGGAAATAGTGTAAAAAAGATAAAAAGCCCTAAAGGAGCAACAAAGAGCGGTAGTTAGCAACAAGACGAAAAAGCAAAAGCCAAAGACCTACCAAACTAATCGAAGCCCATGCAAAAAGGACAGACGGAGAAAACCTACCAAAGGCGCCTAATAAAAAAGCAAACAAGAAACACGAACCAAAACCTCTTAACTACACTATCCCCTCATCTAGAACACACCCTACACACGAACCCATCAAAAACCAGCATGGCAAAAAATGAACAACAGCCAAAAGAAGCAAAAGCCACTAGGCAAGAAAAACAAAAAAACCAAATAAAATAGAAAAAAACCAACCAAAAAAGAAACAAACCAAAGAGTCAGATAGGCACTCTACCTAGAGCCAAGAAAACGTGGGAAACTGTCACACCCTGTTAGCGGCGAAAACACGGAAGTGCAACGTAACGATCAATCACAACACAAGATACAAAATAGAGAAAATATAAAATGCATAAATGAAAGGTGTCATGATGACCATCAACCTCAATACAACCTTGAGTGATGTCCTAAATCAAGAACACAGCACATAGTCGCCAATTATTACAATCTTAAGCCCACGCAGGGGTCCATAAACTCTTATCTCGATCCTCAAGAAAACCAAATCTAAAGCGTACATCAAATGCAAGACTTTTCAAACAAGATTCCTACGGGATTCTCTAAAGTCTGCTACAAGCACCATACTCTAACGATCATTAATATCACCTGAAAACGATACTTGAAAACGTCAATAATAATGTTGGTGAGCTCGAAGGTTTTAACTCAAAACCCAGTCGTTGTGCCAATATCTTTAATTAGTTGGACAATTGTGCTATATGACAGTAAATATATGCGAACAACCCATGACTTAGCATCCCCGCTAAGCATGTACCCAGACCTAGCATCCTCGCTAGTCTGATCACCAGCGCGTACCAATGCTCTTAGGGTCTCAACCCTGATGACATACCACACCTAAGGCCTACCAGCTGGAGCGATTGGGGTGAAGAACCACACAGAAAGATCACACAGCATAGCATACCTAGGCATGTCATTCACATAGCAGTCATAAGCACATAGATTGTCCCAAAAATGAAATCTTGTTTTGCACAGTTCAAAAAAATAGTTCAAACACATTTGAGTATCATTTTCTCCCAATGGAAAAGCAGTAAAAAGTGGGGCTACGAGAACTCACCTCAAGCAAACTGTCTCCACAGAAATCTCAATGTCATACAAGCAAATGCAACGACGTCCGCACACGACCTGGTCCAATTAATGTCCCATTTTAAATCATTCATTTCTAAAACAGTTTTCAAGTGTGGTGAATAGAGGTTAGACGCTCGTCATACGGTTATCTTAAACGTTTTTGTATAATATTAGTAATCTCTAACAACAAGAACTAGAGAGTGAAAGTGGGAATGAAAAAAGTATTTTAGAGAGAGAAAGACAAGAACATGAAATGCATTACTATGTGAAAATACAACCAACCAACCAACCACCTCTCCAAGGCATGGAGAGGTGTATGTATACTTTCAAATGACACGTGGGCTTGGGCTTGCATGGATTAATCCATGGGCCTTTTCTAATAACTATGTAAGTTTCTAAAAATTGCTTAACGAGCTAACGACTGTTATCTATGGAAGTGACTGACAATTTTGTATTTCTAAGAGTTTTAGTGGTGTGAAGGTTGACGACATAACTCCAAAATACCATATCAAATTCATATATGAGTACAATATACTTATACTTATACTATTTAGCAAAATAGATAAGTAATATAAGTATATATTTATAATATATAATTATAAATATATTTCGATAAGTCCATTCGGTACACTTAGTTACCATAAATATATCGTTTATACTATATGAAATAGAACGTTTATGTTTACCAAATATTTCGCAAAAGTTTCGAGAAAAAATATATTTTTCGTCTTTTAGTCGACTTATTAAAATAATAAAATAATAATATTTTATTATCAAAAATAAAAATCACGTTTTTGGTAAAAATTCTAACTATAGACTTTTTACGAAATTTCGGCATGACCCGTATGTTATATGACATTTCCCAAGGTTATCAAACCTTATTTTTCAACAAATTCCAACATTTTGACACTTTCCGAACCAATTCCAAAAATCACATCTTTATGACGTTTACCAAGATACTTTTTCAAAACGACCTTCTATATAATTTTACAAGTACTTTTCACTTCCCAAGAGCTCGTCAAAACTCCCAAAATGACTAGTTAACGCTTATTGGGCTTTAAGGCCCAATAAGGACCCATTAAGGATTTCACTTATCCAAAATACGTTCTAGGCCCAATAGCATATATAATTCCAATATAATAAGTAATAAAGTAATACAGACCATAATAAGCCATAATAAGCCACGGCTTATTGATTGCTTATTGGGTCGTGAGCCTATAAGCTCCAAAATCTAATTATTAAGTATAAAAATAAGCTAGTAAGCTACGTATCGCATTTGGTTATCACCATAAGCTATAATATTAGTCTAAAAAAATATGACATACTAGAATAATAACCAAAAATACCCTTCTTGTATTTACTCTTGATGTCGTGAGCTAATAAGCTCAAAATAAGCTTATTCAAACCAACAAATAAGCCAAAATAAGCTATATACAAAATAGGCTACATAGCAAATATATATTTTTCAACCATCATGACCACAATATCAAAACTAAAATAACCTTATCTTTTCCCTTTTTATTTCGAATCCCAAACGCACCCCACACATCCATTTGTAAACTTTTCGCTTTTGATTTTTAACGATCGGGCCGTACAACTAACATCTATGCATCACTAGCAACCCAAAAGTACAAGTTAAAAATAAATTTGAAAGACTTACAAAAATGGTCTTCAAAATAAATTTCGACGTTTTTTTATCACCAAACGTTATTTAAATGCTAACCCGTGTACTAGAATCAACCCAAAATATCACCAATCTTCATGTTTTTTTATCAATGTTTGAAAAATTATAGTGTGTGTGGATTGGATGAGCAAAGGAGAGAAAAAGAGAGAAGTGTAAAGTTTGAAAATAAGAAATGTATGTGTTAGAATGCATCCAAGAGACATATGTACCAAATGTTGGACCATTGATCCTAAAAAAGAGCCTTTTTGTCCCCCACAAGACTCAAAACCAGGTATGGCATCCTAGGAGCTCGGGTGTCTTTGTTTTCGTATCGGGGTCACTTAAAAACTCATAAAACTTGCTCGTAAAATATTTCCCAAAGTTATTTAGCATTTTTATTCACTTTAAAAATGTTTTTCCAATAACTTAAAGTATTTACTTAACATATTTCCATATAAGACCTCCCAAAAACTCATTTGGACATTAACGGACGTGTCGGGACTCGTTTTTCGACATTTCTCATAAATTTACGGGTCAACCACCCGGAACTTACATTACACAATAATAATCTCTAAAAAGATTATTATTATACACAATAAACCATCAAATTTCTTCAATCCTCATAAAATCACCACCGTCTACACGGTATAATATTCTAAATGTTTGACAAACGTCAAATAGTCGAATGATTAAATTAGAATATTCAAATTACAAAAAGCGGCAGGGGTTACATTCCACCCCCTTAAAATAATTTTCCCCCCGAAATTCAACTACTATCAGCACTAAACAGATGCGAATACTTAAGCTTCATCTAATCTTCACGTCCCCACGTGAATTCAAGACCACGTTTTGAATTCCATCGAACCTTGACGATGGCAATTCTACTCTGCTTCAACTTCTTAAACTCTCTTTCCAAAATTTCTACAGGCTCTTCCACAAAGTTCAACTTGGCATCTACTAGGATCTCATCCAAGGGCACTTGCAGTGTTGGATCAGCCAAACACTTCTTAAGGTTCGACACGTGGAACGTGTCATGAACACTATCTAACTTCTCAGGCAAATCTAACCTGTAGGCTACGGGGCTTACTTTCTCAATGATCTCGAAAGGTCTAACAAACCTAGTGCTAATTTCCCCTTCTTCCCAAAGCGTACCACACCTTTCCAAGGTGACACTTTAAGCAAGACATAGTCACCTACACTAAAATCTAGAGGCTCCCTCCTCTTATCAGCATAACTTTTTTGATGATCACGCGCAGCCTTAAGTCTATCCTTAATCTGCGAGATCTTCTTAGTGGTTTCTTGCACTAACTTAGGTCCTATCAACTGACCTTCCCTAACCTCATCCTACATAATTGGCAAACGACACTTTCTACCACACAATGCCTCAAACAGCGCACACCTCGCACTAGAATGATAACTATTGTTATACGAAAACTTAACTAATGGAAGATAAACATCCTAACTTCTCCCGAAGTCTAGGACGCACGCTCTAAGTATGTCTTCCAAATTCTGAATAGTACGCTCACTCTAACCATCGGTCTGAGGGTGGTAAGCGTTACTCATGTCTAACCTGGTTCCTAATGCCTCTTGTATTGACTGCCAAAACCTCAACGTGAACCGACTATCACGATCATATATGATCGAGATCGGCACACCATGCCTATCAACAATCTCATTCAAGTATAGCCTAGCTAACCTCTCCATCTTATAATCCTCACGCATAGGTAGAAAATGAGCAGACTTAGTCAATCGATCCACAATGACCCATATTGTATCATGCCCACTACTAGTCCTAGGCAACTTAGTCACAAAATCCATAGCTGTTCTTTCCCATTTCCATTGGGGAATCTCCGGTTGATGCAGCAAGCCAGATGGCCTCTAATGCTCAGTCTTAACCTTCAAACAAGTCAAACACTTACTCACATACACAACTATGTATTTCTTCATACCCCACCACCAATACCTATCTCTAAGGTCATAATACATCTTATTAGATCCTGGGTGTACAAAGTACTTTGATTTATAGGCTTTGTCCATTATCAGGGTTCTCACATCACCCTTCAAAGGGACCCATATTCAATCTAGGTAATACAATGCTCCATCATTCCTAAGTTCAATCATCTCATCTAAACCTTTCTGCAATCCTTCAGACTTATCAGACGCCTCCTTCTGAGCCGCTAGTATCCTATCCTTGATACTCGACTGAAGGGTCATATTCATAGCTCTAACTCTCTTATGCTTTACTCTTTCCTTCCTACTTAGGGCATCAGCCACTACATTCGCCTTACCAGGGTGGTAACGGATTTCACAATCATAATCACTAAACAACTCTATCCAGCGACGCTGTCGCATATTCAACTCTTTCTGACTAAAGATATGCTGGATACTCTTATGATCCATATATATGACACTCTTTGTCCCATACAAATAATGTCTCCAAATCTTAAGTGCAAACATAACCGCTCCTAGCTCTAAATCATGGGTAGTATAATTCTTCTCATAAATTTTCAAATGCCTAGATGCGTAAGCTATCACCTTACCTCTTTGCATCAATACACAACCTAATCCTAGGCCAGACGTATTGCAATACACCACAAAATCCTCCGGTCCATCGGAGAGAGCCAGAACAGGTGCATTACATAACTTATCCTTCAAAGTTTGAAACGCATTCTCATGCTCCTCACTCTAATCACAGGTTTTACTTTTCTGAGTAAAGACAGTAAGCAGCTTAGCTATCTTAGAAAAATCCTCATTGAACCTACGGTAATATCCAGCTAATCCTAAGCAAGAATGAACCTCAAATGGAGTTCTAAGGGCTTTCCAATTCTTAACAGCTTCAATCTTACTAGGGTCTACATGAATCTCATTGCCATTTATCACATGCCAAAGAAACTGGACTTCTCTTAGCCAGAATCCACACTTAGAAAACTTAACATATAATTTCTTTTTCTTAAGCAATTCTAAGACTAGTCCTAGGTGCGCTTCATGCTCCTCTCGGGTCTTAGAGTAGATTAAGATATCTTCTATAAAGACTATCAGAAACTTATCGAGATAAGGCTTAAAAACTCTGTTCATCAAATCCATGAATACCGCTGGTGCATTAGTCAAACCAAAGGGCATTACTGTGAACTCGAAATGTCCATAACGAGTTCTAAACGCGGTCTTTGGAATGTCATCCTCATGCACTCTCAGCTGATGGTATCCGAACCTAAGATCTATCTTTGAGAAAAACTACGACCCTTGCAGTTGGTCAAATAAGTTATCTATCCTAGGGAGTGGATAACGGTTCTTAATGGTCAACTTATTCAATTCTCTATAATCAATACACATCCTAAAGGATCCGTCCTTTTTCTTAACAAACAATACCGGTGCTTTCCAAGAAGGCAATGATCTTAGTCGAATGAAACCTTTGTCTTGGAGTTCCTTGAGTTGTCCTGACAACTCCTCCAATTTAGAAGGTGCCAAACGATAGGGAGACTTTGCAACCGACGTTGCTCCAGGGATTAACTCAATCCAAAATTTGATTTCTCGAATTGGCGGCAATCCAGATAAGTCATCCAAGAATACCTTGGGAAAATCTTTCACTACTACTATCTCTTCTTGTTTCTTCTCATTAGCCTTAGCACACATTAACTTCCTCATCTTTTCTTCCGGTTTCTCTCCTAAAACCCTAAGCACCTTTCCATCTAGTAGTGGTATCCTTACTACTTTCTCATGACAAATTATCTCAGCCTTATGGTCAGACAACCAATCCATTCCTATGATTACATCAAAGCTCCCGCTTCTAAAGGGTATCAAGTTAATGTCAAATACGTGACCTTCTATTTCTAGTTTGTACACCTTAATAACCTTATCAATCTCTACTAGCTGCCCACTAGCTATCTCAATCTCATAACTGGAGCCTAAATCACTAGGCTCTATGTCTAACAGAGGTATAAAGGTAACGGAAACAAAACTATAGTCGGCACCAAAGTCAAACAAGGTGGTGGCATAATGATCGTTTAGAGTAAATGTACCCGTCACGATGTTCAGGTCCCTGCGAGCCTCCTCTGCTCCCAGCATGAATGCCCTACCTCTTGTCTGATTCCCTTGGTTTCCACGACCTTAACCCCCATTAACAGCCACGACTTGGTTATGATGGTTTCCCCTAGCCTCTGAGCCTGATTCAACCTAGGACAAGTTGACTTGATATGATCGGTACTACCACACTTGAAACATGTTCTAGCAACTAGGTTTCTAGCATTGACGGGGTTCACATTCCTAGGCACCACTCTATAATCCTTAGCAAAATGACCTAGGCGGTTACAGTTGAAACAACTACGACAAGGTATCTCGGGTAAATAGTGATAGCTATAGGTGGTACACTTGGGATCCGTACCCTCCCCTAACAGGGTTTGTGGTTGTAGCAAAAGCATTTCCAGTCCTAGTCCTTTTGTTATCGTCTCTTACATTCCTATCCTTGTTAGGTTCTCCCTCATTCCCTCTCTTCTCAGGGTTCTTTTTTATGGATCCATTCCTAAGGGCTTCATCAGTCAATGTGCCAGCTATCTACTTAGCCATTTGGATGGTCTTTGGCTCCGTTGCTGCCACCATTCCTTGAATTTATAGAGCAAGGCCATACACATACCTTTCAATCTTCTTACCTTCTGGGGTTACTAAGTAAGGCACTAACCTAGCCAACTCATGAAACCTATCATTATACGCAGCATGGCCAGCCCCGACCATGGCGTGATTCCACAACTCAGTTTCCAACTTTTGCATCTCATTACTAGGGAAAAATTCCTCTCTAGTCAAAATCTTAAAGTCTTCCCAAGACATACCTATAGTGCCTTCTCGACCTCGTGTATGGATTTGAGAATTCCCCCACATGAGAGCCTTACCAACAAATGAACTAGTAGTGTACTTCACCTTCTAACTATCCCTACACCCACTCATATCCTAAACTGACTCCATTTTCTCAATCTAATGGGTATACACTATAGCACCTCCCTTACCATTATACTCCTTAGGGTTACAAGCTAAGAACACCTTATAGGTACAACCCCTACTAACATCACCCTGGATGTTGCCATTGACGGCATCGCCATTCTGATTCTTACAATTTCCTTGACCTTTACCTTGGTCACCTACTTAGGGTACAATAGTAGGGAGTAAATTCAGCAACTGCTATGCAATGATGGTGGAGAAGTCGGGGACTCCGTTAACACCATCATTTACCTTACTACTCTGACCACCTACTTGGCCACCCTGACCATCAATCCTACCATCACCCTGATCACCAGAACGACCTCTAGTCCTACTACCACTACTACTAGCTCGTCTACCCGTTCCCCCTCCTCGTGATGCGGTAGCAGGCCGGCCAGTGCTTCGGGTCATCATTGTAGGTGTCATTATCTACACGAGGTAGAACATGAGCAATGTTAGGTAGGTGGGACAGTCAATACGCATAGGATGCTTAATATACTATACCGCACATCATGCGGTCCTAAGGTGTGAACACCGATTTGTGTGGATGATAATACTAAATATGCATGAGTTGTGATATGTTTATAATTACGTTGGCCACTGTATTTATACCCATATCCTTTCCCAGTTGTACTTAGTATTAGGCTCACACATTTCAATGAATGACTTAACTAATACTATATACCATATAACCACATAAGCACGTATAAGCGGAACATCGCGCACATAGATCCTATGACATAACTATATGCAGGTTCCTAGGTTATAGTCTAGGCCAAACCACCTAGTTCTTTATAACCTTGGCTCTGATTACCATTTCTGTCACACCCCGTCAGCGGCGGAAACACAGAGTGCGACGTATTTGACTCAATTCTCATACACAAGATACAAACTAGAGAAAATTAAAATTGCATAAATGAAAGGTGTCGTGATGACCATCAACCTCTATTAAAACGTGAGTGATGCCAAATCAATAACACACACATAAGCCGCCGTATGATTACAATCTTATGCCATGCAAGGCGGCTCATAAAATCTTTATCTCGATCCTCAAGAAAAACAAATCTAAAAGAACATCGAATGCAAGACTTTTTCACAAAGATCCTCAGGATTCTCTAAAGTCTGCTACAAAGCACCATACTCTAAACCATCAATCACATTACCTAGAAAAATTGATACTCGAAAATGTCAACAATACTGTTGGTTGAGCTGGTAGGTTTTGACTCAAATCCCAGTCGCTGTGTGATGACATTTAAATATACTATTACTTTATTATTATCATTTAATCCACCTGGTTTTCGCCCTCTTTATGTAAATTATTGCATGTATTTGGTTCTTAAATGCTTTAAAGTTAATGAAATGCGGTAATTCAGGAGTGATTTGTGATGACATGCTAAAAGGCGCATAATGTAGAGTATAACGAAGTTATTTGAAGAATCTCTAATTTTGACCAATCTACGTGTATCAACTAAAAGTGTTTACGGGCGTACAACGCCAAGACTTTCATAGAAACACGTTTGACTAATTCCCAATACGGCGTATTCTTCTGTCTCATATACAGTATCCATGAAGATAAATACTTATTCGATGATACAGTAAAGAATGTAAAAAGGAATTGATTTCACTGATTGATTAAGAAGTAGCTGCGTCTCTCTGTAAGGATTCCAGCCCATATACGCTCGTATCGATCTATCCAGATACGGCGTATCGAGTCTTTTTTCAGACACATATAAATAGGAAGACTCAAAATGAGTTTTCTGTGTGCATATCATAGCACAAGATAGCCTAATATACTATATCACATAATTTGTGGTCCTAAGGTGTCAACACTAATTTGTGTGGACGATAATACTAAATATGTGTGAGTCGTGATACGTTTATAATTACGTTGGCCACCGTATTTATACCCGTATCCTTTCCCAATTGTACTTAGTATTAGACTCACACATTTCAATGAATGACTTAACTAATACTATATACCATATAACCACATAAGCACGTATAAGCGGAACACCATGCACATAGATCCTATGACGCAACTATATGCAGGTTCCTAGGTTATAGTCTAGGCCAAACCACCTAGTTCTCTAGAACCTTGGCTCTGATTACCATTCTATTACACCCGGTCAGCGGCGGAAACACAGAAGTGCGACGTAATGATCAATCACAACACAAGATACAAACTAGAGAAAATCTAAATTGCATAAATGAAAGGTGTCATGATGACCATCAACCTCAATAAAACCTTGAGTGATGCCCCAAATCAATAACACAACACATAGTCGCCAATTATTACAATCTTAAGCCCATGCAGGGGCCCATAAAATCTTATCTCGATCCTCAAGAAAAACAAATCTAAAATGAACATCGAATGCAAGACTTTTCAAACAAGATCCTACAGGATTCTCTAAAGTCTGCTACAAGCACCATACTCTAACGATCATTAACATCACCTAAAAATGATACTCGAAAATGTCAACAATAATGTTGGTGAGCTCGTAGGTTTTGACTCAAAACCTAGTCGCTGTATGATGACATTAAATAACATCACTTTATTATATCATTTATCCCATCTGTTTTGCCCACTTTTATGTAATTATTGCATGATTTGGTACTTAATTGCTTTAAAGTTGATAAATGCAGTAATCCAGGAGTGATTTGTGAAGACATGCTAAAAGGCGCATAATTTAGAGCTAAAACGAAGATATTTGATGATCTCTAATTTCTGACCAATACGTCGTATCCAACAAAAAGAGATACGGCATATCAGCGCCAAGACTTCACAAGAAAACGCGTTTGACTAATTCCCAATACAGCGTATTCCTTCTGTCTCCATACGTAGTATCCATGAAGATAACTATTCGAAGATACAGTAAATAAAGTAAAAGGGATTGATATCACTGATTGATTGAGAACATAGCGCGCACTCCAAGGAATCTAGCCCAATACGCCGTATCGACCTATCCAGACACGGCGTATCGAGTCTTTTTCAGACACTATAAATAGAAGACTCAAAAATGAGTTTTTAGTGTGCAATATCATATTCTTTATATCATACTCATTAAACGACGAATTTTAGAAGAGAAGATCAGCCACCAAGGTCAAGCATTGATCACGAATCCATATAAGACATCGTGTAATTTTTACTCTCTTAATCATTCAATTTCAATTGTTTGATTACGGTTGTATAATTACAATGGTTGTGGGCTAATACCCTCAGGTATTAGCCATCTTAATGAAAGTTCAATAGACCTATACTGCGTATCAACATTAATTGGATACGGCGTATATGCCAACTGATACAATAGCAATTCGATGATCCTTAGAATCTTCTATATCATACTAACGATTTCCTCCATTTTTTAAGAAAGTGGTGATCACTAGTAACAACTGAGGATGATATCAAGCTATGATGACGCAAAGAATGGGAATAGAGAGCATACTAACTCACAGATGATCATAACTTCTGAACTAAAAATCAATGATGAATTCTTGAAAATATTGTAGGACAACGCCTTCAATGGCATGGATGGAGGGGACATTAACGACCACATTACAAAGGTGCTCAAAATAACCGAATGGATTAAGATGCCTAATGTAGAAAAAAATGAACTACGATTACACGTCTTCTCAAAATCACTCAGTGGAGATGCCGAGAAATGGTGGAACAATGAAATAAATGGAACAACTATTACCTAGAGTGAACTGAACGATAAATTCTTTCATAAATATTACCTATTGTCCCATACTTGCAATAACAAAATCCCTGATGACCTGGATAATAGAACGGATTACTTTGAATTTATATATTGGCTGGCATCAAAGTTTGACGACTATTGGGAGATTGACAAAAATACCAAAAATGGGCTATGGGAATTTTACGTGAATGAACATACTAAAGGAACGATTAGTGACCTAGACGAATACAAAGAACTATGCAAAAAGACATGTTCGAATACATTTTATAAACCCTATTTAGACGCACAAGAAGCAAAAGACATCTACGAAGTTATTAATAGGGAATATTCTCCGATATTAATCCCGGCTCGCCGCGACATCAATAACCCAGACGAACTGTGCAGAACTGAAAAATTCACAGTCGTACGTCATTCGAGAGGCAATGATGAAGAATTCGTTACTATAGGTCCAAGTAAAATTAATATTGTTGAAAGAACTCCTTGCAGCATGTCTTGCATCTACCATGAACTCTTCAACAGAAAATATCGTGGATGGGAAGTAACAAGGACAAGATGAGAGAAAGGAAAATGGTCAAACTTAAAGACCAACTAAAACAAAAGTGCTTCCCGGGAGACAACCCGGTCATTTTAATTATTTATTGCATTTTAATTGTTTGATGCACGAGTCTATCTTCCCAAACACTCTATACGGCGTATTGAAACCCTCTGGATACGGCGTATATACGTGTTTGGAAGTTATCAGTTTTAAAACTTAATATTTAATTTCCAGTATTTAATTGTTTTTACAGGAACCATACGGCATATCCTAGGGTTTGGGATACGGCGTATTGATCCCTGTACAGTTGTGCGTTTAATTGTTTTCTTGTACAATTGTAGCGAGATAGAAATTGCACTTGTCTTCTAATCTTTTATGCAGGACCTTGCTAAAACTATGATATGGTATATTCTGAAAAGGACATGTGTTAAACTTATCCGGGCATTCTGAAGCCCTAATCAACACACTTTTTGCTCAAGAACTCATCTTGGAGAATTATCACGAGCAAAACATCAGGGAGTTTTCCGTTCTAATTCTATTTTCCCTTATTATTTATTATATACAACGAGGACGTTGTATAATTTAAATGGGGGTGGAGAATTAGAACGTAATTGTCGTCCTTTTTACAAAATAACATGCAAAGTGCTTAAAAACGGCCAAATCTTTTAAAAAAATTCAGCATGACTTTTGTAAAAATTACTAGTTACATTACCTAGTGCACTATAACCCTTGATACATATTGTGAGAATTAAGCCTATTTCGTTTCCAATTGTTTACTAAAAATTCCACAAATCATGAGTGTGTCGGTGATGTAGTTGACTTTAGAACTTGGCATGGTATATCACTCGAGACCGCAATGATGAGTATTATGGATTTAGATGGAGGAACATGTTCAACTAATAAATTTCTAGGATTAAACCAAATAGCCTACATGTCGTAAAATTAACTAACTATACTGGTTAGTTAAACTCCCATGTAACCCTTTGTTTACTCTCATTTTTATAGTAAGATTCTCTAGAACAACCTGTTGAGTCATTCCTTTCTTTTTCTATACCATATTATATGTTTCGTTACACCTTTGCACCTTAGCCTTCCGTGTAGATTAAGCCTATTTTAATCAATGTTGCTAGTTGCTTTCATGTAAAGTCTTGTATTTCCTGTCTCAAAGTGACATTTTTCTATCTTTGTAATGGTCGAGAAATTGCACTTGCAATGGGAAAAATATGTAGCTTGTAAGTTTCACTACTTTCGCGATTATGAATAATGTTCGAAGAAAAAGTATTACAAGGAAAAGATTATCTGGACAATTTATGATAAGTGAAGACGGTGTAACTAAACTGAGATTTATAATGTATTACAAAAAAAATGGAAAAGCAAAAAGAAGAAAAATAGTCGGTTCAAAAGAAGTTTATACTAAAGGAATTACTTGGAAGGATCGATTATTCGTTGATACGTTGCAAAAATCAACGATGTAAAGTCTTGTAAAAAGTAGCCAATATCACTACATATTCTGTAAATGTATGTAAAGAGTAGGATGTAAGGGAAGTTGACCGTTATGGGAACACCAACTTAGGTTGTATTTGTCATTTCTGTGATTGAGGCGTTTGTCTATATGTTTGAGTATTTGTCATGGAACGGTCGAAGGAAAGTTACTAGCAACCATACCTTATTTGTTGGCCTAATTTATTTGTTTCATAAATTTTGTTTTAACACCCATTTTACTTCCCTTTCCTAGCAACTAACCTTAGTGTCTAATCGAACGAGGACTTGTACGAGCATGCATGTCTATTCTGTCGTTATGACCATGTATGCATGTCTCAGATGCCTTGTTGGATGATGACTTTTCGGTGAAAATTAGAAGCTCCCTACCCTATATCATTCTTAACCCAATTTATCTTTTGACTTGTTTCTCCTTAGCTTTAGCGGTGGAGATGTGTATCCTTGTCAAGCCTATGATAGAAAACTAATCACGACCGAGCAATTGAGCATACCAATTAAATGTTGCACCCTAGATTAGTTGAGTGATCTGAGTGTTTTCATTTCCATATTTCGTGAGGAGCTTGGTTATGTACAAGTGATTAGGACAAAACGATGCTTAAACGAAAAATCCTCAACTTCGGTTGGGACACATTTTCATAAACTAAAACTTTTCTAAGGTCTACTTGAGGACAAGTAAGATTCAAGTGGGGGGATATTTGATGACATCAAATAACGTCACTTTATTATATCATTTATCCCATCTGTTTTGCCCACTTTTATATAATTATTGCATGATTTGGTACTTAATTTCTTTAAAGTTGATAAATGCAGTAATTCAGGAGTGATTTGTGAAGACATGCTAAAAGGCGCATAATTTGGAGCTAAAATGAAGATATTTGAAGATCTCTGATTTTTGACCAATACGCCGTATCCAACAAAAGAGATACGGCGTATCAGCGCCAAGACTTCACAAGAAAACGCGTTTGACCAATTCCCAATACGGCGTATTCCTTCTGTCTCCATACGCCGTATCCATAAGATAACTATTTGAAGATACAGTAAATAAAGTAAATTAGGAATGATATCAATGATTGATTGAGAACGTAGCGCGCACTCCAAGGAATCCAGCCCAATACGCCATATCGACCTATCCAAATACGGCGTATCGAGTCTTTTTCAGACACTATAAATAGAAGACTCAAAAACGAGTTTTCAGTGTGCAATATCATATTCTTTATGCCATACTCATTAAAAGATGAATTTTAGAAGAGAAGATCAGCCACCAAGGTCAAGCATTAATCACGAATCCATAGAAGACATCGTGTAATTTTTACTCTCTTAATCGTTTAATTTCAATTGTTTGATTATGCTTGTATAATTATAATGGTTGTGGGCTAATACCCTCGGGTATTAGCCATCTTAATGAAAGTTCAATGTTTGGTTTGTTTTTAAAAATCGATTTCTTAATTAATCGTTGATTGTGTAATTATGTTTATCACCTCATACTTGTCTATGTGTTTGAATATGTGACCTATCATTCAACTGGGTCTAGTGATACCTAAAAAGTAATCTAGATATTGGGATAGCTCTCCATATCGTGTTTTATATTACTAGACCAATAGGATCATAAATAACGTTCTGTCTTTGTCTTTGAATTATGAGCTTAGTTGGACCGGTAGGTGACCCGTTTATGTTTCAGCAATCATGCTCTTAATTAACTGATAAAGATTTGAATAGTGGACTACCAGTATATAAAACACCGTCAAACAATAAGTGGGTAAAGTCCCGTTGGGCTAGGGTTTTAACAGGATCACCACTGCTTTGATTCCCTAAGATAGAGTATAATTAAACTAAAGGATGCTTTATGCGGATGTGTTAATTGTGACAGGATTAATCGTGTCTAGGTCTTAGGATGACGTCCCGCCTAAGTCTTAAGATTGATATGCCGCTTCGAGAAAAGTAAATCATTGCACTAAAACAAACAAACCAACATTGAACCGGATTTAATATGGCTAATACAGTTTTCTATCATTTGGCTTGTACCGCTTTTCTATCTTCTAATATTCTTCTTTTGTGTTTATAGTTTTTTGAATTGATATTTGTCATCACCAAACCTGTGCCAGTCTCTCAGGCTGAAAACCCCCAATATCATTAGACATCGTATATAGCATTGGTTTAACCAGTAAATAAACTAATTATAACTAATTAAAATACTGATAGAATATAGGATTAATGTTTCACTCTTAGTGTTCGACACCCTACTTACCGCGAAACTCCATCTTAACAGGGTACACTGCTCATTAAAGTGTTGTTTTAGGTTTGTCGGCAAAATATAAATTTAAAACTTGATAATAAAATAATTGACCCTACACGACATCACATCACTGTGCCAATATCTCATACGGTTTGACAATTATGCTATATGACAGTGAATATATGCAAACAACCCATGACATAGCATCCTCGCTAATCATGTACCAAGACCTAGCATCCCCGCTAGTCTCATCACCAGTGCGTACCAATGCTCTTAGGGTCGCAACCCTGATTACATACCACGCCTAAAGCCTACGAGCTGGAGCTAATTAGGGTGAAAAACCACAAAGAAAGATCACACAGCATAGCATACCAATGCATATGATTCACATAGCAGTCATAAGCACATAGATTGTCCCAAAAATGAAATCACGTTTTGCACAGTTCAGAAAACAGTTCAAAACACATTTGAGTATCATTTTCTCCCAATGGAAAAACATTAAAAAGTGGGGCTACGAGTACTCACCTCAAGCAAACTGTCTCCACAGAAATCTGAATCTCACACAAGCAAGTGCAATGACGTCTGCACACGACCTAGTCTAGTTAATGTCCCATTTTAAATCATTCATTTCCAAAATAGTTTTCAAGTATGATGCATAGAGGTTAGATGCTCGTCGTACGGTTATCTTAAACGTTTTAGTGGTGTGATGGTTGAAGACATAACTCCAAAATACCATATCAAATCCATATCTGAGTACAATATACTTATACTTATACTATTTAGCAAAATAGATAAGTAATATAAGTATATATTTATAATATATAATCATAAATATATTTTGATAAGTCTATTCGGTACACTTAGTTACCATAAATATATCGTTTATACTATATGAAATAGAACGTTTATGTTTACTAAATATTTCGCAAAAGTTTCGAGAAAAATTATATTTTTCGTCTTTTAGTCGACTTATTAAAATAATAAAATAATAAAATTTTATTATCAAAAATAAAAATTATGTTTTTGGTAAAAATTCTAAGTATAGACTTTTTACGAAATTTCGGCATGACCCGTACGTTTATATGACATTTCCTAAGGTTATCACACCTTATTTTTCAACAAATTCCAACATTTCAACACTTTCCGAACCAATTCTAAAAATCACATCTTTACGACGTTTACCAAGATACTTTTTCAAAACGACCTTCTATATAATTTCACAAGTACTTTTCACTTTCCAAGAGCTCGTCAAAAATCTCAAATGACTAGTTAACACTTATTGGGCTTTAAGGCCCAATAAGGACCCATTAAGGATTTCACTTATCCAAAATACGTTCTAGGCCCAAAACCAAGGCCCAATAGCATATATAAGTCAAATATAATAAGTAATAAAGTTATACGGACCACAATAAGCCATCAATAAGCCACGGCTTATTGATTGCTTATTGGGCCGTGAGTCCATAAGCTCTAAAATCTAATTATTAAGCTTAAAAATAAGCTAATAAGTTACGTATCGCATTTGGTTATCACCATAAGCTATAATATTAGTCTGCAAAAATATGACATACTAGGATAATAACCAAAAATACCCTTCTTGTACTTCTTCTAGATGCCGTGAGCTAATAAGCTCAAAATAAGCTTCTTCGAACCAACAAATAAGCCAAAATAAGCTATATACAAAATATGCTACATAGCAAATATATGTTTTTCAACCATCTCGACCACAATATCAAAACTAACAAAACCTTATGTTATTCTTTTTTATTTCGAAACCCAAACGCACCCTAAACATCCATTTGTAAACTTTTTGCTTTTGATTTTTAACGATCGGGTACAACTAACATCTATGCATCACTAGCAACCCAAAAGTACAAGTTAAAAATAAATTTGAAAGACTTACAAAAATGGTCTTCAAAATAAATTTGAAAGACAACCCAAACGTTGTTTAAATGCTAACCCGTGTACTAGAATCAACCCAAAATATCACCAATCTTCATGTTCTTGATCAAAGTTTGAAAAATTATAGTGTGTGTGTGTGTGTGTGTGTGTGTGTGTGTGTGTGTGTGTGTGTGTGTGTGGATCAGACGAGCAAAGGAGAGAAAAAGAGAGAAGTGTGAAGTTTGAAAATGAGAAATGTGTGTGTTAGAATGCATCCAAGAGACATATGTACCAAATGTTGGACCATTGATCCTAAAAAAGAGCCTTCTTGTCCCCCACAAGACTCAAAATCGGGTATGACATCCTAGGAGCTCGGGTGTCTTTGTTTTCGTGTCGGGATCACTTAAAAACTCGTAACACTTGCTCGTAAAATATTTCCTGAAGTTATTTAGCATTTTTATTCACTTTAAAAACGTTTTTCCAACAACTTAGAGTATTTACTTGACATATTTCCATATAAGACCTCCCAAAAACTCATCTGGACATTAACGGACGTGTCGAGACTCGTTTTTTGGCATTCTTTAGAAATTTACGGGTCAACCACCCGGAACTTACATTACACAATAATAACCTCTAAAAAGATTAATATTATACACAATAAACCATCAAATTTCCTCAATCATCATAAATTCACCACCGTCTATACGGTACTATATTCTAAATGACTGACAAATGTTAAATAGTTGAATGACTAAATTAGAATATTCAAATTACGAAAAGGGGCAGGGGTTACAAAAACAAGCAAAGCCAACTCAAAGTCGACCACCTACCCACCTAATCTAATTCTAGCTCTCCACTCGTTCTTATCAGAGGTCATGTCCTCTGACAAGAGAAGCTCCTTCATGTCATTCTTCACTTTATCCTCCTATCTAAGTTTTGGTCTACCCCTTATCCTCAAGCTGTCGACAACTAAAGCTTCCACTCTCCTAACTGGTACTGACTGTGGTCTTCTTCTGACATGTTGGAACCACCTCAACCGTCCTTCTCTCATCTAGTTGATGATCGTCTCGACTTTAAGCTGCGCTCTATAAACTCTATTAGGGATCATGTCAAGCAATGTTTTACCACAAATCCACCTTAGCATTCTTAATTCTGACACTTCTACCTTGTTATCAAGGGATTTCGTAATAGGCCAACACTCTGACCCATACAACATTGCCGGTCTAATTGCGACTCTATAAAATTTTCCCTTCAGCTTGTTGGAAACATTTCTATCACAAGGACTCTTGTGGCCACCCTCCACTTCATCTACACTGCTTTAATACGGTTGGATACGTCTTCATCAAGCCTCCCAGATTTGTGCAACATCGATCCAAGATATCGAAAAGACTCCTTAGGTTTTTAGATCTTGTCTCTAGTACGAATATCCACTTCTTTATTGTGGGCAATCTTACCATTACCAAAGTCACATCTTAGATATTTTGTCTTCTCTCGGTTGACCTTTAGGCCGTTGTCTTCTAGAACTTCTCTCCAGTTCTTAAGTCTGATGTTTAAACCTTCCGCCGATTCTGAGACTAGCACAATATCATCAACAAAAATCAAACACCCATAGGATGTCCTCTTGAATACCTCTTAATTTCTCATCAAGGATCAAAGCAAATATGTATGGGCTAATTGCTGATCCCTGGTGAAGCCTTACTTCCACGGGGAAAAACTATGTGTTTCTGATTGAGGTCTGTACACGGGTTTTCGCACCATCATACATATCCCTAATAACCCTCATGTATTTCCTTGGTGTTCCTTTGTCAACTAGGGTCTTCCAAATCAACTCCCGTGGAACGCTATCATATGACTTTCTAGATCTAGGAAAGCCATATGCAGGTCTCTTTGTCTCTCCATGTACTTCTCCATAAGGCTTCTAATAAGGTGTAGTGCCTCGACTAAAGATCGTCTGGGCAAACCGAACTGTGTCTTAG
This sequence comes from Tanacetum coccineum, assembly GCA_026074375.1. Classification (NCBI taxonomy): domain Eukaryota; kingdom Viridiplantae; phylum Streptophyta; class Magnoliopsida; order Asterales; family Asteraceae; genus Tanacetum; species Tanacetum coccineum. The sequence continues at coordinate 29,061 of BQNB010002733.1, forward strand.
ACACCGAAGTCTATCTTTGGAGCCTTCTCTCTATCACTCTCTCCCAAAGCTTCATGGTGTGACCGAGAAGCTTGATACCCCTATAGTTGCTGCAAACTTGCGCATCGCCTTTGTTTTTAAAGATTGGGATGACTTCACTGAGTCTCTACTCTTTAGGCATCTTCGTGCTAGTTAAGATCTTGTTGAAGAGGCTAGTTAGCAAGAAAATAACCTCGTCCCCTATGCTTCTCCAAGTTCTTCGAGGCGTATTTGATCCGTCTTTACGGGCCTTATTTTTCTCCCATCTTTGGTAAGTAGTTCCTCCCTTCCCCCTGGCTGATCCTTCGAGTAGTAGCAGTCGAAAGGTGGTAGTTGCTAGGGTCCACAACTAACATCTTCGATGCCCTTTGGTACCTATCGTTTGTAAGTGAAGATAAGTATTCTCTCCATCTATTTTGAATCTATTCTTCATCCGTAATTGTAATAGTAACAAAAATGTTGCAGACGCATATGTGATTTAGTACTTTCAATTATCTGCGGTAGTTCAAAACTGAAATTGGCACAATCACCTAAATATAGGTGATTAGTACATCTACGTGTAAAAGCCACCATCAAAGTGATTTAATGGTTAAACACTTTGATGTTTTCGCAAGAGGTTCAAAGTTCAAAACTCACCCAACACACACTTTTAAGGTGGTTACGAAAAACTATCGAAAATAGTCAAAGAGATACTTGAATGAGCGAAAATTAGTGTAAGTAGAAAACCGCTTGGTATTAATTGATCATTTGGTCTTTGTTTAATTTATGGTCATTTATATAATGGATATTTTGATATAGTTACTTAATATTAACAAATGGAGTATCTTGGATATATCAAAAATTAATATCATCCTACATTTTGGTATATCAACAATGCGGTACATCAAACCAAAGCGAGGATTTAGCGAACCACATTACCTATCGTCAGTGCATCCTAGTGTAATGTGTTTCACCTGACTGTGGGTCACATACATCTAAGTTGAAGACTCCCGCCCTCTTCAATTAACCTGAAACACGAAAAACCTCATTCGTTTACTTGTACGCATACATGTTATGTTGTTACTAAGTCACCTGCCATTACTACAGTATGCTTAATGTTTATCAATCCATAAATATGTTATGTAATCAAATATATGGAATCACAATTAATGGCATTTATATATGTATGGACTGAATAGAACATTAGTTTGCGAATGGGAACCCATTTCAGTCAAACTTTAAATTCAAACAGGGCCGGATTTGAGCATGTGCAGGGTGATCAACGACACAGGGCCTCTCATTTTTAAAGATTAAAGTTGTATGTAGAGTCATTTTTTGATGATTTGATCATGTTATCTGTGTTTTATGATCGAAAATATATGTTTTATGTGATTATATGATTATTAAAAGCAAAAAAACGTAACCCATACCAATACTATTAATGAAGTTTGGCTGTGAAATGGATGGATTAACGGGGAAGATGACTAAAAGTGTATATTGTTGGGCCCACAAATTTTTTCCTCTTAACTCTATTATTACTACACAAAGTTTCTTTTTAACCCTTAACTGTTCATAGTTGTTAAATTTAACTTTGTCTTCTATAGATGTGATTCATAGGTCTTAATAAAAGACTAGCTCAGAATTTAATAGTATCTTTTGTTTTCTGTAAATAAAACCAAATGCCTTATAGTTGAAAAGTATATAAAATGTATTTATAATTTAAAAATGAGGTAGAGACAAGGTAAAAAACATATCTAATGTGTATCTAGAATCAATTAAAGTAAACTTTTACTACATTAGTATACATAGTTATACTTTTTAGTGATTAAGGGCCTAAACTACAATTTGGCACAAGGCCTCTAAAATTAATGAGACAGCCTTGAATTCAAATCATGATATATCAACAATTATTTTGGAAGGAAATACTATGGAAAAGATCGAGATGAGATGATTCCTTAGTTAGCTTCAATTTATACAAAAAAAATTTGTCTTATCTCGTTAAGAATTTTATACATTTACATATACTTTTCTACATGTAAATACACTTCGAATTTTTTAATTTTTTTAATTTTTTTAATTTTTTAACAGCAAATACACTTAGAATTTGAAATATTTCCAACACATTAGCGTGTATTTTAAGTGAGATTAAAAAGAAAATGGTTGAATCGAATAAGAGGATAAGGCATCTTATGACAGGATGGTTTCTTTTTGTTTGGTTTCCCATTGAGTACTTTGGCCATATTCTCAATCTATCTTGGTATTAACTTTCGGCAGTGGACAGTGTTTGACGTGTAACTTTCCTGGCGACCCACGTGGCACTCTAGGACATGTTGCCCTAAACCACCTTAATTAATTTGTAGAAGATAAATTATAGTTGTAGCATAGCTTTTTAGTTATTAATTAGGCGTATTTTTGAATGAAAAATATATATTATGCATCAGAGACTTACAATATTCTTCCAGTTGCTTAACAGTTGGAACAATCTCCTTCCATATTAAGGCCAATATATTGTCTTGGTGTATAGCTTCCTTAAGAATGCCAACATGAGACAACCTACCTATTCAAGGAAATGATCTTGACTAAACTTAGGTGTCTAATTTGCGATATTGAGACAGAGGAGCACCTCTTCATCAACTGTGACATTGTAAAAGACACTTGGAGCAAAGTCCTTATTTGGTGGAACATCACCAATGTTCCTATCTCCAACCTCTGGGATGCCCTCACTCTTGTGTACCGAGTTCACCTTCAATTCTAGCCTACTTTGAAACTTCTCGATGTCGCAGCTCAATCAACCTTTTGGTCACTTTGGCGTTTTAGAAACATTATGGTCGACCTTCGACTCTAAACGTCCAAACAAGCTAGCATCTCATTCTCAATACTGACAAGCTTTCTCCTTTTACTTGAGTTTCTAGTAGAATTAGGAAATGTTTTATCCATTGGATTGTGTGGCAATACCTATGTGTGTAATGCTCTTTCTTCGTCCTTGTCATTTTTTTGTCGTTAACTTCTTCCTATGTGTGTAATGCCTCGTTTCCCAATTCTCGTACACCTATCTAGGTCTTCCCGTTGGTGCTAACATGTCAAGATGTTCAAATTGGATGCCGCTTGTTAAACGTTTCCAAAAAGGACTCTCTAATTGGAAAGCCAAATCTTTTTCCATTGGAGGTCATTACACCCTCATTAGATCCGTTCTGTATAGTTTGGGAGTCTACTATTTCTCTACCTTCAAAGCCTCGAAAAAGATCATTAATAAACTTGAAGGTATTCGAAGGAAGTTTTTTTTGGGGTGGAAATTCAAATGAAAATAAAATATCTTGGATCGCTTGGGACAAAGTTACCTCTCCCCGCAATAAAGGTGGTCTTGGCATTAGTGGTCTAACGATATGCAATCAAGCCATGTTGGCTAAATGGTGGTGGAGGTTTCATATTGAGAAACATGCTATTTGGCGTAAATTGATTTTTTCTTTACAAGGTCATACGGGAGGTCTCACCGGTAGATCTAACCTTGTAACTTACTTGGGCAAGGGGTCACATATCAGAAAGCTCAAGGATGATCTAAGTCCACACGGAATTAACTTACCTATGCTTTTTAAGAAAAAAAATTAGAAACGGCCAACAAACAAGTTTTTGGCATGATAATTGGCTAGGTTGGTCATCTCTTAAAGATATTTTCCCACCTTTTATCGGCTCGAGACAAACCCAAATTGCTTGGTTAGTGAAAGAAACACAAATTTCATCAATCTCCAAAACAACACCAATGTAAGGAGCTCCTCTCCCACTATTAACGTGACAAGAAATGTGTTTGACCCAGATTTTGGGCTCGCCTTACTTCCCCCTAATGAGCCCCATATTAATGGGCCCGGAGAAGGTGAATCCACTCAGGTCCTAATTAGACGAATTGGTGGAGCTGACAAACCTTTTTGCTCAACTCAATCTTTTTGATGCCACAAATACATGGGAGTTTAGCATTGATTCTGCAAGGGTATTTTATGTGAAGTCAATGGGAAACCATATAAGAATTATGTCAAATCACATAGACTCTCATCCTACTAGATGGAACAAGTTGCTGCCCATCAAGCTGAATATCCTAACATGTCGTGTTATGAACAAGAGAATTTCAACAAGGACCAATCTTGATAGACGAGGGATTGATTTAGATTCGGTCTGTTGTCCGTTATGCGATGAAGACTTGGAATCTCAAGACTACATCTTTGTTTCTTGTGAGATCACGAGTGGCATTTGGAAAGATGTCCTCCATTGGTGGAATCTTTCGGTCATATCCATCACACACCTTTATGATGTGGTTTCTTTGTACTAAACTACTTTCATCTAGTAGTGCAAACCACAATGTGGCATCTTTGGATTTTCAGAAACAAGACGATATCAAAAGCGACTTGATAACGCTCCAAATATACATAAATAATCCCTCGTTAATATGTAAATTATCTATATAAATATGTTAAATATCGATTGTTTAGGTACTTATTTGTGTAATAACTGTTTCAGGACCAAAGATCATGAAATGACTAAGAAAACTAAAGATATTCGTTAAGCGAGCTAGCGATCCTTAAAAGAAGGATCTAGAATTAAGGAAAAGAAGTATTAAATGTGCTGAAGCCAAGTGCGGCGCACTTCATAAGGAAGTGCGGCGTACTTTGGATCGTGGAGAGAGAGAATTAAATGCTGGGGTCAAGTACGGCGTACTTCAGCCTATAGTTACTCCAAATCATAATGATGAGTATTGAATCCATGACTCTTCATCTCTTTTCTCTTCCTAACTGATATGCTACCTAAGGATATAAATAGAGGATGAAATTCATCAACAAACACATCCCATTTCAAAAACAACAACAAGAATCAAAGTATTATTTCTAGTGATAAGTTTTAGAAGCATTTTAGGAGTTAGAAGTAAACTCTTTCATAAGTTCTTCTAATTTTCGAGTTGTAATCAGTTTCATAAAGTACTAGTAAAGTTATTTTGAATCTAACAACAACTGTGACAGAATCATTGTTGGTTTTCGGGTTCTATTTTGAATATAAGAAGGAAGTTCTTGAAGAATTCGTGTGAAATAACTAATTTTGCTCTTGCATTCGGTATAATCTTGTTAATCTTCTTGAATATGATGTTTACTGAAATTGACTTGCTTGTTATGTGTTTTACCTTCATTGTTATGGAGTAGTTATATCATGTTTATTTCGGAATTATAAGGATAATATGGATTAAACTTGGATAACTAATGATTTTTGGTAAATAGCAAATATGAACTTGATATTTTTATTCTTGGATCCTTAATCATAATTTGATCACCACTGGCTCGGATATAGGTCAAAAGACTCCGACTTAAGTACTTGATTTCGAGTTTGTTTGTCTATGACGACTCGGTCTTAGCCTTGTGAGGATTGGCTAACAAAATGATCATTAACCCAAGAATACAAAGGTTTAACGCACAACCTCATGTCTAACGAACTTGGTTGAGCAAGTTTATATTTATACTTTCCAATCGCGAATTGGACTTAAAGCATTTTTCATAATCAAAAGTAAAGGCCGAAAGGATTTTTCGTTATGCTAAATAGATAATCTTTTGAATAAACTACCCGTTCATTTATCATATTATACTTAAATTCATGAACTCGTTATCTCTCTAAGTTTATCCTTTATTATTCTTGTCTTCCAAATAAACATTATTTTTCATCTTGAAATATATATTACTTTTATCTTTAGATTCGTGACAAATCTTAAAGATACCCTTTGCAAAACTAATAAACTTTTTCATAAACACCAATCCCATAGAACGACCTAGTCTTACCATAAATCTATGCTATAAACGTGGGTTTTACTTTACCCGTGTGTTAGTTAGAAATCGGTTAAAACTAGTATTATAAATTTAAAGCTTTATTAACACATCAAATTTAAAGTTGTATGTTACAACAAAAAAATAAAAAAATATTTCTTTTCATATGCTAAGCTTGAATCTTTGCTTGATACTATTTCTATGTTTTTTACATGTTATTTGCTTATTTTCGAATGCACTAATAGTTACAATAATAATTATGATAATCAAATTGATAAAAAAACTCACCTTGAATGCTTTAAATGATTATGTGATAGTTCTTAATGAAGTAAGTTATGAACCTATGATCATTACCTGTTTTAATGACTATTCTAATTACTTGAACACACCTATTCATCATGAAAATCTTATAAATGCAAAAGTGAGGAGTTATAGTAAAATTGATCACATGAATAAGTATGGAGTAATGACTAGGGATAAAATGACTTTACAAGATTATTATGATAAATTCAATGTTAAAAATAATAATTGGATAATTAAAAACCTGGAAATAAAGAGTTCTGTACAATCCGTAACTGAAAAACACAAAAAAACGCCGCACTTTTTACAAAGTACGACGCATTTTAAAAAAACAGGGCAAGTACGCCGCACTTGTTTCTAAGTACGCTGGACTTACAGGTCTGACATATTACAGAAGCTTCGTAACTCGTTTACTATGCAGAAAGCGTTTAAATTTTTGACTTGTGAATGCTTACTAATGCTATTTAAGTATGAAACATCACTTATGTTTGCTTGTGCTAACCAACTAATGTTTATTTTAATGTTTTGTCATATTAAGATAGAAATGGACCCAAACACGAGCATTGGTCGATTATGTTTAGGAGAGAACAACCAAGGTTTAGTGGCTGAAGGTATTGAGAATAAGGAGCAATGGGAAGGACCTGAGTTCCAAGACACAGCTAGTAGTGGGCAAGAGAAAGAAGCCAGAGTCTTTACTTTCTATAGGATGGAAGAAAAGGGTGAACGTTATTTCACACCATGTTATATGGGGGGATTACACGCTTACGATGGAGAAATTAACTTAAAGTATGAGAAAAACTTGATCTCAAATGAGTCCACGGTCAAGTTATGTTTGGAATACGAGGAGAAAAATAGAGAAAAGCTAGTGAAAAAAGAGTTGTTGGTTTCTCTAAAAGGGGAATTTTATTTTGTGAAATTCATAATAAATCCTAAGGAGGATGATGTTGACCCAAGTATGATACTTGGTAGATCGTTCATGAGACTCACCAAGGGAATTACTCATTTTGGAAATGGGATTATTACAATACATCCCAAACTCGTTCTAAAGAAACCAAGAAGTTTGAGGATGATTGGGATCATTTGCTTGTTTGGAGACATACCAGAAATTGACAAAGCTGGTCTGCCACCATTTATCTGTAAATCAAGAGGAACAAGAAAAGAGAACTCAAGAATTTATAGTTATGCTATTCTTATGTGGGACCGTCGTTGTCTAATGGAAAACCCTTGACACAAGAAGAAGCTGCCCGGGAGGCACTAGCTATTGATATCAGCAAAAGATTTTCCATACTTGAGGAAGATAGACCCGTGATTGAGACTATGGCATATTGTGATAAGTACAAGAAGATACTAGATGGAATTGTTATGGATAAGCTTAAGCTAGATGGAGAAATTAAGAAAGAGGAAGAAGAGGCTATAAAACAAGTCAAAGGAGAAGCATTAAAGGAAAAGGAGAATCCTAGAGCGTTTGTTATCCCGATCCGAATAGAAGCTAAAATCGACCTTAGGTGCCTTAGCAGACACCGGTTCAGACATAAATGTCATGCCTTACCGAATCTACGCCAAACTAGGTAGAGAGGGGGTTAAAAAAGTCCACCGAGAAATTACCATGCTAAACCATTCAAAGGCAGAACCTATGGGAGTTCTGAAGGATGTTCTGTGCCAAGTGGGAGTTACCACTATCATTGCAAAATTTCTCATCCTAGATATGCCTATTGATAGAGACGCACCCATACTTGTTGGTAGAGGATTTCTATATACTTGTGGCAGCATACTAAACACCAGAGATACGATTACATCCACTTTCGATGGAGTCTGTTTTTAGAAATTCCGTGCAGCTAAGACTATTCTGAAAACTGAAGAGAGTGACAGTGATGATGAGGAGGAATATGGCATCTAAAGGAACAGTTTTGGAGCACCAATGTATGGACCAAAGCCTGCTAAATATCTGAATTGTAACGATCCGATGGACCGAGCTCTAGCACTACAGGAAGTCATAAATCCGTTTAGAAAAAATTTTGTATGGAAGAAAGCTGTAGGTTTTCTTGGATCTTTGCCTGTACCATTACAACATATGGAATGGAAACCAGATTATAAAGGGGATTTTTAGTAAGAAAGAAGAAGGGGATGGACAGTGTCATGCTGAAATTAGATTAACAGACCCCTACTAAAACGTATATGATTAAGGTTTCAAAACCATGCCAACAAAAAGGAAACTGTCAAAATATCATAAGTTAAGTGATGTGCACCTAACTGGTTCCCAGAATAAAAAAATAACTATGATTAAAAGAAAGGAGCACTTTTCGTACTCCCTCAAATTTTACCTTCTTATGTTTAAAGTTTATGTTTAGTATGTTTAAATAAAAGCCATGTAATCTTTGGTATTATTATCAGTGAAATTAAGTTTCTATGAAATATTTATTGAAATTATATGTTATTATCAAAATTCTACTATTGTTCAGTAGCTGAGAAAGCTTTTTCTCAGAAGTACGCCGCACTTCTTATGAAGTGCGCCGCACTTTTGAGCGGGAAACAAATAAAATAGTATATTTTCCATATTTAAAATTCAACCTGAATTATAAAATTATAAAATCTGTAATTCATCATAAAAATTCGAACTTTAAACCTTTAAAACATTAACAATGCCTAGGGTATGTCTTTTATTTGTTATTTTCTTCAATTACTTTCAATTTAATTCGATATATTTGCTTAGGATTTGTTAGAATGAATATATAACTAATGATAGTTGTTAAAATACCTTTGAAGCAACCATTAGAATTTGTGTTTTTAGTATGATTCAATAACTAGAATTATGTTAAAGTTATAATTAAAATTTTGATTGGTTAATTTTGTTATTTAACTTAGGCTTGTTAAAACCTGTTTTAAAAGAAAAAAAAACTCAGTTAAAAACAAATATAAAGGATAAGTTTTATGTAAGAAAATTTTATAAAAACCCAGAAAGTACGCCGCACTTCTTATGAAGTGTGACGCACTTTGACTCGAAAAACAGGACAAGAAGGTTAAATTACTGTCCTAAACATGTCCGTTGACCACCTAATCTTTCTAACACTAATATTTACTTATTTTGATGATGTTTTGAGTGTAGTCTATTGGAACGCATGATGATGAAGCCGGTTCTTCCTCCTCACGTCCAAAAAGAGCCCGAATTACCGAAAATATGGAAGAAGCTCTGATGGGGCGTGTACTTCATGAATTCTTGTTGTGGGGGAATTGTAATTTGACACTTAAGAACATGTATAACCCAACCTAGCTGGAAACCTATCAAAACAAATTTACTCTCCATTCATTGTAGATTGGAATGTTTTGAACACCCTTGGTTGTGGTAATGTTATTGAAGATATGCTAGAGGTTAGGGTGAACGAAATAGGAAGCGATGAAGTGTTGTTTACATCCGAGGCATGGAAATGTGCTTTTGATATTAATGAGCCAATTTACACAGAATTATGTCATGAATTTTATGCAACTTTTGAGTTTGATGAAGCTGTGGCCGATGATGAATTAATGACGAAGAAAACAATCAAATTTAGGTTGTGTGGTAAAGCTTATGCCATGAGTATTCTAGATTTTGCTAAACGTTTAGGTTTGTATACCAGTGCTGAAATTCTAGATTATGGATTTGAAACCTATTTCATTAGAGGTCTTAGGAATGATGATGATTTTAGTGTTGATCAGTGTTAGCTGAATATTCGTTAAGAGAACTAGCGATCGTTAAAAGAAGGATCTAGAATTAAGGAAAAGAAGTATTAAATGTGCTGAAGCCAAGTGCGGCGCACTTCATAAGGAAGTGCGACGTACTTTGGACCGTGGAGAGAGAGAATTGAATGTTGGGGTCAAGTACGCCGTACTTCAGCCTTTAGTTACTCCAGATCATAATGATGAGCATTGAATCCATGACTCTTCGTCTTTTTTCTCTTCCCAACCGATATGCTACCTAAGGATATAAATAGAGGACGAAATTCATCAACAAATACACCCATTTCAAAAACAACAACAAGAATCAAAGTATTCTTTCTAGTGATAAGTTTTAGAAGCATTTTAGGAGTTAGAAGTAAACCCTTTCATAAGTTCTTCCAATTTCCGAGTTGTAATCGGTTTCATAAAGTACTAGTAAAGTTATTTTGAAGCTAACAACAACTGTGACAGAATCATTGTTGGTTTCCGGGTTCTATTTTGAATATAAGAAGGAAGTTCTTGAAGAATTCATGTGAAATAACTAATTTTGCTCTTGCATTCGGTGTAATCTTGTTAATCTTCTTGAAATATGATGTTTACTGAAATTGACTTGCTTTTTATGTGTTTTACCTTCATTGTTATGGAGTAGTTATATCATGTTTATTTGGGAATTATAAGGATAATATGGATTAAACTTGGATAACTAATGATTTTTGGTAAATAGCAAATATAAACTTGATATTTTTATTCTTGGATCCTTAATCATAATTTGATCACCACTTAGCTCGGATATAGGTCGAAAGACTCCGACTTAAGTACTTGATTTCGAGTTTGTTTGTCTATGACGACTCGGTCTTAGCCTTGTGAGGATTGACTAACAAAATGATCATTAACCAAAGAATTAAGGGTTTAATGCTCAACCTCATGTCTAACGAACTTGGTTGAGCAAGTTTATATTTATACTTTCCAATCGAGAATTGGACTTAAAGCATTTTTCATAATCAAAAGTAAAGGCCGAAAGGATTTTTCGTTATGCTAAATAGATAATCTTTTGAATAAACTACCCGTTCATTTATCAAATAATACTTAAATTCACGAACTCGTTATCTCTCCAAGTTTATCCTTTATTATTCTTGTCTTCCAAATAAACATTATTTTTCATCTTGAAATATATATTACTTTTATCTTTAGATGTGTGACAAATCTTAAAGATACCTTTTGCAAAACTAATAAAGTTTTTCATTAACACCAATCCCATGGAACGACCTGGTCTTACCCTAAATCTATGCAATAAACGTGGGTTTTACTTTATCCGTGTGTTAGTTAGAAATCGGTTAAAACTAGTATTATAAATTTAAAGCTTTATTAACACATCAAAGTTTTTGGCACCGTTGTCGAGGATTGAATTGTTTCTTGTTCAAGTATTTCATGTTTTGCAAACCAAAAATTACTACCCCGCCATACAATTTTCTATAAAATTGACCCAAAAAATCATTTTTACTGCAGAAAGTACGTCACACTTTAACAAAGTACGCCGGTTTTCTGGAAAAATTCATAAGTACGTCGCACTTTTTACCAAGCACGACGCACTTTCGGGAAAAATTTGAAAAATGGATATAAATTCGACCCAAAACACCCACCCAATCTCTTGTAACATTTAAATTTACTTATGAGAACATAAGGATTGTCGTCCTCTTGATCTTATTTGCTGGATTTACATGTTTGTACAACTTGTATGTTAAAACGAAAAACTAAAAAAATATTTCTTTTCATATGCTAAGCTTGAATCTTTGCTTGATGCTATTTCTATGTTTTTTACATGTTATTTGCTTATTTATGAATGCACTAATAGTTACAATAATGATTATGTTAATCAAATTCATAAAAAAACTCACCTTGAATGCTTTAAATGATTATGTGATAGTTCTTAATGAAGTAAGTTATGAACCTATGATCATTACCTGTTTTAATGACTATTCTAATTACTTAAACACACCTATTCATCATGAAAATCTTTTAAATGCAAAAATGAGGAGTTATAGTAAAATTGATCACATGAATAAGTATGGAGTAATGACTAGGGATAAAATGACTTTACATGATTATTATGATAAATTCAATGTTAAAAATAATAATTGGATAATTAAAAACCTAGAAATAAAGAGTTATGTACAATCCGTGAAAAACACAAAAATACGCCGCACTTTTTACAAAGTACGACGCATTTTAAAAAAAAACAGGGCAAGTACGTCGCACTTGTTTCCAAGTGCGCTCGACTTACAGGTCTGATAGATTACAAAAGCTTCGTAAATCATTTACTATGCAGAAAGCGTTCAAATTTTTGACTTGTGAATGCTTACTAATGCTATTTAAGTATGAAACATCACTTATGTTTGCTTGTGCTAACCAACTAATGTTTATTTTGATGTTTTGTCATATTAAGATAGAAATGGACCCAAACACGAGCATTGGTCGATTATGTTTAGGAGAGAACAACCAAGGTTTAGTGGCTGAAGGTATTGAGAATAAGGAGCAATGGGAAGGACCTGAGTTACACAGCTAGTAGTGGGCAAGAGAAAGAAGCCAAAGTCTTTACTTTCTATAGGATGGAAGAAGTGGGTGAACGTTATTTCACACCATGTTATATAAGGGGATTACACGCTTACGATGGAGAAATTAACTTAAAGTATGAGAAAAACTTGATCTCAAATGAGTTCACGGTCAAGTTATATTTGGAATACGAGGAGAAAAATAGAGAAAAGCTAGTGAAAAGAGAGTTGTTGGTTTCTCTAAAAGGGGAATTTTATTTTGTGAAATTCATAATAAATCCTAAGGAGGATGATGTTGAGCCAAGTGTGATACTTGGTAGATCGTTCATGAGACTCACCAAGGGAATTACTGATTTTGGAAATGGGATTATTACAATACATCCCGAACTCGATCGATTCTTGGACAACTCTGAAGAAACCGAGAAGTTTGAGGATGATTGGGATCATTTGCTTGTTTGGAGACATACCAGAAATCGACAAAGCTGGTCTGCCACCATTTGTCTGTAAAATGGGAAAGATCAAGAGGAAAAAGAAAAGAGAACTCTAGAATTTATAGTTATGCTATTTTGATGTGGGACCGTCGTTATCCAATGGAAAACCCTTGACACAGGAAGAAGCTGCCTGGGAGGCACTAGCTATTGATATCAGCAAAAGATTTTCCATACTTAAGGAAGAAAGACCCGTGATTGAGACTATGGCATATAGTGATAAGTACAAGAAGATACTGGATGGAATTGTTATGGATAAGCTTAAGCTAGATGGAGAAATTAAGAAAGAGGAAGAAGAGGCTATAAAACAGGTCAAAGGAGAATCATTAAAGGAAAAGGAGGATCCTAGAGCATTTTTTATCTCGATCTGACTAGAAGCTAAAATTGACCTTAGGTACCTTAGCAGACACCAGTTCAGACATAAATGTCATGCCTTACCATGCTAAAAAAGTCAACCGGGAAATTACCATGCTAAACCATTCAAAGGCAGAACCTATGGGAGTTTTGAAGGATGTTCTGTGCCAAGTGGGAGTTACCACTATCATTGCAAAATTTCTCATCCTAGATATACCTATTGATAGAGACGCACCCATACTTGTTGGTAGAGGATTTCTATATACTTGTGGCAGCATACTAAACACCAAAGATACGATTACATCCACTTTTGATGGAGTCTATTATCAGACATTCTGTGCAGCTAAGACTGGTCTGAACACTGAAGAGAGTGACAGTGATGTTGAGGAGGAATATGGCATTTAAAGGAACAATTTTGGAGCACCAATGTATGGACCAAAGCCTGCTAAATATCTAAATTGTAATGATTTGATGGACCGAGCTCTAGCACTGCAGGAAGTCATAAATCCATTTAGAAAAATTTATATATGAAAGAAAGATGTAGGTTTTCTTGGATCTTTGCCTGTACCATTACAACATATGGAATGGAAACTAGATTATAAAGGGAATTTCTGTAAGAAAGAAGAAGGGGATGGACAGTGTCATGCTGAAGTTAGATTAACAGACCCCTACTGAATCATATATGATTAAGGTTTCAAAACCAAGCCAACAAAAAGGAAACTGTCAAAGTATCATAAGTTAAGTGATGTGCACCTAACTGGTTCCCAGAATAAAAAAATCACTATGATTAAAATAAAGGAGCACTTTTCGTACTCCCTCAAATTTTACCTTCTTATGTTTAAAGTTTATGTTTAGTATGTTTAAATAAAAGCCATGTAATCTTTGGTATTTGATATGTGTGAAAACACATATCCATTATATATCAAAAATGGCCCTTAAAAGACAAAATTATGCTTAAAATGCTTGAATATTGCTTGTTTTGTCTTTGTGATTGTGTAGGAACGGATATTGTAAAAATCTCAAGAAAACGGTCAAAACCGGACAAACACGGACACGGGAACGGAAGAGCACACAAAGAGCCGGGAGAATGCTATCAAAAGTCAACAGTGGTCAACTCAAGTCAACCTTCAGTCAAACATGGTCAACACTAAATGACAAAAATCCCAAAAATACCAAACCAGTCCCTCATAATTAACCAAATTACAAAAATAATCCCTAAACCCTAACGGTGTTAACTCTTGTTTATAAGAGTTAACACCCGTTAACCCTTATAACAATACCAAGCCCGAGCCCAATCCAATACACCCGGCCCAAAATCCTTTTATAAGTCCAAGTCAAACCCCGGGTCAACGAAATCAAACGCACCCTTTTATAAAAAAGTAAAACGCGGGAATTTCTGTTGTTACTGTTCACCCATCGTCCCCGTTTTACCTCGAGCTTAAATCAAAGGGGTAATTCAAATTGGCTACGTGGCTTAGCAATTCAAGTGAAAAGGTACACCTTGGCAGAGTTATACATCATCCAAGGCTCCCATTGGTCAATTCCCAAAAGGGAATGACACGCGTACAAGGAAGGAAACACACCAAGGAGTGGGTTTTTGCACTAAAACGCTCATGAAAGAAGCACAGGAGTGTCACATCACGGATTGCCACGCTGGCAATCCGTGTGAGCTAAGATTTGATCTAACGGACCACAATGGAGATCCAATCATTGAAAGAAATGGAGGGACAGGATTCAAGGGAGCATGTGAAGGACTTGACACCTAGAAGCTTCTCCTGGCAGCTATAAAAGGACTCCTTCACTCTCACATTGTCATCTTTTTTTTTGCATTTTTCTTTAGTTTTTAAAATAGCTTATGTAACTTTTTAGTTTAAAATTGTAATTTTCTTTTATTAAGTATTGTAATCAGTTTTAAGCATTAATAAAATCACAATTTAGTTCTCATAAACTATTTTCACTTATAAGCTCTTATTTCTCTCAAAAGTTTATGCTACTGTTTCATAAGCTACTAATAAGCTCATACAAGCTCTTTGAGTCTCTAAGCTCAAATTGAGCTCAATTCAGTCATTTAATCTACTAAAACTTTAAAAACAGCTTAAATACCTTGGCTATTTGGATTTTTGAGCTTTTGGAAGATGAGCTTACTTTGGAAGAGCTCATATGGACTTTTACTGGCTTATTTACAATAAGCCAGAGCTTGTAGATAGCTCAATTGAGCCTGTTATAGCCTTTGTTTAGCTAAGGCAGCTTGTAAGTCTCCTATTTCATATTTCTGTCTTAATCTTCTAGTTTAGCTTTTGCTTATTTTGCTTATTAACTAGCTTATTTGTAGTTTTTACTTGTTTTATTAAGCTCATTGATCATGTTTCATCATCTATTTCTAGCTATATAGCTTAGATCTTAATTTTGTTTAATTTGTCCTTAAAATCAATAAAAAACCAAAAATATTAGTGTAGCTAGTAGCTTATTGATTTCAGCTTAATGGATTAGTGTTTTTAGTTTTTTAGGTCTGTTATAAGTTGTTTATTATCTGGTTATTTAGATTTGAACTTTGGATTGCATTTTCATAAGTCTAAATGGTTTCTAAGATTGATAAAGGGGTGTTTGGCACAACAGTACTAACTGCAAGTTAGTACTGTTTTTGGCCTCTTGGTCTTTGGTAATTGCTTTCACCCTTTTATTAGGTTAGAATAATTAGGATTTTGAGTTAGATTAGTTTTAAATCAAAGTTTTCATAATTTAGTTGGTAATGAAGTATTTGTCATCATTTGGTTAGAATCTAAGTGCATTTTAGCTAAATTCTGTTTTAGGTAGAAACTTAGCTTGTTTTGCTCTTGTTTTAGTTGATAAAAAGTGTTGAAAAGTCTCATTAGGTCTGCACTAATAAATTTAGAGTTGTGGTTCTTATGCTTGTCACTGCATCAGGTAAACACTCAAACTGCTATTATCTAGCTTGATTTTTAGTAGGATAAAATAGGTTTAAGCTTTTGATTTTCAGCATTTAAGTAGCTTTTATCTCATATCTTATAAGTTTGCACTTAGTTTCTAAAATCTAGCTTATCTTGTTATCTGTTTTAGCTCTTAAAATCATCAAATTTTCTTTTAAAAAATCCAAAACTCAGCAGCTACTGAGTTAACTGTCTATTTTCATAGTGCTTTTTCTATAAGCTCTTGTAGTCAAAACCTTTTTCAAAAAGCAGTTTTATGTAGCATTTAAGCCAGATTTTAAGATAAGTTAGGTTTCATCTTCTAGAGTGCTTATTTGGGAGTTTAATTTTAAGCTCAAAGTGAGCTTAAGGGTCTGTTTGGCTACTGTTTTCATTTTAGATGCTTATTGAGATTTCAGCTTATAGCTTAGGTCCTTTGTGCTTAATTTCCTTTCATTTAAGCTCAGTAATGTAGGAAGTAGCTTAAGTTTAGTTTTAAATTCATTAGTTTAGCTTATTTTAGCTTTTAGAGTTCTTAAAATTTGATAAAATCCAAAAAAATATAGTTTAGTAATTTTGTCATCTTTTCAGCTAATTTCCAGCTTATTTAGGGCTTTTCATAAAAAGTTGCTTTTATTAAAAATGCTTACTTTTAGGAGCTTAATAACTTGCTTTTATAAGTTTTCAAAAATAAAAAAAAAGGGGAAAGTGGAAATCGGGGGTGAGCAAGACTCGAACCCCCGACCTCAACACTTTCAACCCTTTTATAACACACACACCACACTCACTACCACTGCGCCCTGAGGTCTTTTTCGTTATACTCTTACAACATTTATTCTTTATACACATTTAGCCCTTATAAGCCTTATAAGCTGTTTTAGCTTATTTCGTGGCTTATTCATTAAGCTGTGACTTCAAGCTTATTTTTCGTAGGATCTAATTAGTATAAGCTATTTTATGTATTTTTTTCTAGAATTTTTATAGATAGTTTAGTATTTTTAAACATTTATTTTCATTAAAAACTTTAAAAAATCATAAAAAAATAGAAAAA
The DNA here is from genome assembly GCA_026074375.1 of Tanacetum coccineum. NCBI lineage: Eukaryota > Viridiplantae > Streptophyta > Magnoliopsida > Asterales > Asteraceae > Tanacetum > Tanacetum coccineum. The sequence goes on from BQNB010002733.1 coordinate 46,209, forward strand.
TAATCAAAAAAATATAAATCTTTTTTAGAAAATTTTCTTTTATCATAAAGTTTATAGGAAAATTAGTTTTGCTTTCGTAGGGTCTAATTTGCAAAATTTCGATTTTTAAAGAACGGGATTTGTTCTCGTTCTCGTTTTTCGTATTTTAAAGCTCATTTCAACTCCGTTTTTGTTCTAGTTTTCTTTAAACTTACTTTTTAGTCAATTAGAGTCCATTTAAAAAGAAAAAATTTAAGTTAGGTTTAATTTTATAAATTTAGGGTTTTTGACCTCAGTTTAGGGGTCCCGTTTTGCGTTTTTAGTTAAAGTTTGGTTTCCCGTTATTTGTCTTCGTGATTAATAGTTATAATTTGTTTATTTTAATTTTTAAAAAGTAGATAATCAAATCAATCTTTGTTTCCAATTCAAATCATTGTCCGAGCATCAAACGTGGTTTCAATTTCACAAATCGTTGGGGGATAACGACCCGGGAATCATACTTCCCGGTTTATATACGTATTATATTATATATATTTGTGAAGATTTTCCTTTTTACCTTTGTCCTCAAGGATAGTTTGGTAATTTTCCATCATTTTATATATTTTATTATTACGTATATATAGATTCTAGCAAATCAGTATTATTATCAGTGAAATTAAGTTTCTATGAAATATTTAGTGAAATTATATGTTATTATCGAAATTCTACTATTGTTCAGTAGCTGAGAAAGCTTTTTCTCAGAAGTACGCCGCACTTCTTATGAAGTGTGCCGCACTTTTGAGCGAGAAACAAATAAAATAGTATATTTTCCATATTTAAAATTCAACCTGAATTATAAAATTCTAAAATCTGTAATTCATCATAAAAATTCGAACCTTAAGCCTTCAAAACCTTAACAATGCCTAGGGTATGTCTTTTATTTGTTATTTTCTTCAATTACTTTCAATTTAATTCGATATATTTGCTTAGGATTTGTTAGAATGAATATATAACTAATGATAGTTGTTAAAATACCTTTGAAGCAACCATTAGAATTTGTGTTTTTAGTATGATTCAATAACTAGAATTATGTTAAAGTTATAATCAAAATTTTGATTGGTTAATTTTGTTATTTAACTTAGGCTTGTTAGAACCTGTTTTAAAAGAAAAAAAACTCAGTTAAAAACAAATATAAAGGATAAGTTTTATGTGAGAAAATTTTATAAAAACCCAGAAAGTACGCCGTACCTCTTATGAAGTGCGACGCACTTTGACTCGAAAAACAAGACAAGAAGGTTAAATTACTGTCCTAAACATGTCCGTTGACCACCTAATCTTTCTAACACTAATATTTACTTATTTTGATGATGTTTTGAGTTTAGTCTATTGGAACTCACGATGATGAAGCCGGTTCTTCCTCCTCACGTCCAAAAAGAGCCCGAATTACCGAAAATATGGAAGAAGCTTTGATGGGGGCGTGTACTTCATGAATTCTTGTTGTGGAGGAATTGTAATTTGACACTTAAGAACATGTATAACCTAACCTAGATGGAAACCTATCAAAACAAATTTACTCTCCTTTCATTATAGATTAGAACGTTTTGAACACCCTTGGGTGTGGTAATGCTATTGAAGATATGTTAGAGGTTAGGGTGAACCAAATGGGAAGGGATGAAGTGTTGTTTACATCCGAGGCATGGAAACGTGCTTTTGATATTAATGATCTAATTTACACAGAATTATGTCATGAATTTTATGCAACTTTTGAGTTTGATGAAGTTGTGGTCGATGATGAATTAATGACGAAGAAAGCAATCAAATTTAGGTTGTGTGGTAAAGCTTATGCCATGAGTATTCTAGATTTTGCTAAACATTTAGGTTTGTATACCAGTGCTAAAATTCAAGATTATGGATTTGAGACCTATTTCATTGGAGGTCTTAGGAATGATGATGATTTTAGTATTGATCAGTATTAGCTGAATATTAGTAGTGAAGAAACATTGAACTTGTCTAGGAGCTCAGCCAAAACAATTAGGAAACCTACGCTCAGAGTTTTATAGAAAAAGATTACATATGGTTTATGTCAAAGAACTACAAGTTATGACAAGGTAGAGAAGAATGAGTTATGGTTATTGAGTATGTTTGAGGCCAACCACCAGAATAGATATGCTAATGTTACTTGGTTGATTGCTAAGTGGATGAAGAAAAAAGGAGTCGGAACACAGAGAGAAAGTTTGATCTGCTGTGGACAGTTTATGATGAGGATTGCGAAAAGACTTGGTATATTGAGCGATGAGGTGCTAAATATGCTAAGTGCCTCAACTTATTACAGAACATTGGATGCCAACATCCCTAGAGAATTGATCAGCTCTAATGGAAGGTTGATACCCGAAGATATTGCACCTAGTATTCTAAGAGTAGCAACACCAAGGGCTCCATACCCTACTACTTCTTATTTGTATGACAAGATAAGCCAATTGGAGACTCGATTAGGTGAAATTGAGAGGATGACGCGTAGGCAATCTTATCATTCAGACAGATATGCTAGAGTTCTAGAGCATATAGCTTCGCATTATGGATTGACACTACGTGACCCATATAATCCACCAAACTACTTTAAGCAGCAACAACAGCAGGATGATCAAAAGTAATACAAAGATAACAACACTTTGGTTTGGTGACCATTTGTGGTCATGGATTTAAAATAAATTTTAAAACTCTTTTATTTATTTCTTGTCAAGTGTGATATGCGTTGATTGGCAGCTAAACTATTTCGTACTATCATTTCTACTATGGAACACTTTTAGTTTATTATATATGTATGTGTTTGTATTGTGTGGTTTTTTGTGAATTATTATTACAAAATTAACAGGTGAAAGACCGTAAGAATTCATGTATGAAGACTCTAGTTCAGCTTCGTACAATCTAATGAAATCATAAAACAAGGGAAGTATTATCTTATGATTCATTTTTCCCATTCATCTTTTCTCTATAGTATTTCTCGCATTAGGGACAATGCTCATATTAAGTATGGAGGGGGGAGGAATGTCAAAAGATGACTTATATATATATGTATATGTTTTCAAAAAAAATAAAACTTATAATAAAATTAAAAACTTTAAAACTAATCATTTTGATTGATCACAATAAGCAAATTTGACTCTGAATTGATAATATTACTAGCATATTTTACCTACTACCCAAAAAATTATGTGATTTAGATCTTAAGGAATTCGGGTATCCATCTTTGATACCTAAGATAATTTTTACTTTTAGCTTTCTCGACTTAAGGTTAGAATGTAATTGCAAGTGTCTCATCCGTCGTTACGGCTGTGTATTTGTAGTTTGTCGCCTTTTATGGAGCATTGGTATCGGTTAAAAATTGTATGAGTGTGCCGATAATTTGTTAATTCTAGAACTTGTGTTTGAAATCTTTATGAGACCGCAGTAAGATCACGTTCGCGTGGTATAGACGTTTAACTGATTAAGAGGATATATAAAAATGCAAAATATAAATATGAATAAACATTGTCAAAATGTTTTCTGATTCAATTATCTAAAATTTTATCCGTATGTATTGATGCGCGTAAACATTGGTATTGCTATTATAATAAAGTGCGAAGGTTGCAAACTTCTAAGTTCGTTTGAAGTAGTATGCTTATCATAAGTATAGAGGAAAGCAAGTATCCCCTAAGTGAAATAATAAAGGCAAAAATAAGCCTAAGTTCTTGAAAAAAAGGGATGAAATGAAGGAAAAGTCATAATAATTACGGATAAGCTGGATTATAATTCTATCATAAAACCTTTTGATAATATAAAACCTAAAAATACTACTAGTAACCTCTTTTGATGTTTATGTCTGGTGCTTACACCATGTCGATGCAGTTTAGTTTCTTGTACAAGTGATCGTGTCGTTGTGTGGTTGTAATTTATGTTTAAATTTTTAAATTTATATTTTGCTGACTTTACCAAAAACAACACTTTAACGGGCAGTGTACCCGATCAGATGGGAGTTTCGTGGTAAGTAGGGTGTCGATCACTAAGAGCGAGAAATAATCTTTTAATTTATTAATATTTTGGTTATCTAAACTAAGTTAATTTTGTTCTATGTTAAACCTATGCTAAACCTATGTTAATCCTAAATCTAACGGATAAAGGGGGTTTTCAGCCTGAGAGACTGGCACGGGTTTTGTGGTGACTAAAATTAATTCAAGAAACAATAACGCACGCAAGCAGATTAACAAAAGATAAAAGAGTGGTCTAGCCAAATATAAGAAAACTGTATTAGCCATGATTAGTCCAATTAGAATGTTGGTTTTTTATTTAGTGCAATGATTACTTATCTCGAGGCAGCATATCATTCTTAAGACTTAGGCGTTACTTCTTCCTAAGACCTAAATATGAAGAATTCTATCACAATTAAATGTATCCGCATAAAGCATCCTTATTTGCTGATTATAATCTATCTTAGGGATTAAATTAATGGTGATCTTGTTAAATCCTAGCTCATAGAGACTTTACCTACTTACTGCTTAAAGGAAATTCATACACTAGTAGTCCACTAACCGAGTCTTTACCAATTAATTGAGAACATACTCGTTGATCCCAAGGGTCACCTGCCGGTCTAACTAAGCTCGCAATCTAAAGGCAAAGATAGGTTATTATTCGTGATCCTATTGGTCTAGATGTATAAATTACTATATGGAGAGCCATCCCGGCATCTAGATTACCTGGTCCGTATCACTAGATCCATTTGAATGATAGGTCGCATACAAAAGCACGTAAACAAGTATAAACTAATAAACATAAATAAGCAATCAGAAATAAATTAAGCAATCGATATAAAGAAAAAACCAAACATTCAAATCTTCATAATAATGGCTAATACCCGAAGGTATTAGCCTTCAAACATCATAATCAATACAAGAGTAATAATTTAGTCAAGGTAAACTAACCGAGTTAACGAATGATACCAAAAATTGAACGATTACAAGAGTATATGAGATTACAGGTTGTTTCCTATGAAATTAATTACTTTGCTCGACCTCTTCTGCTCTTCTTCTCCTCTCAAAATCGACTTTTATGGTTGAGGTATCAAAAATATGATTTAGCACACTTAAAACCCGTTTTTAGGTTTTCTATTTATAAGGTCTGGAATTTGGTTGATACGGCGTATTGATTGAGTTCAATTCGGCGTATCGGGGGTTTCTTGGAGTAGGGACCACGTTCGATATCTTCCAGAATATTTTATTACTATAACTTGAATACTGCGTGTAGACTTCTCTGGATAAGGCGTATTAAATCTTGTTCCTTTGTGGTCTTTAGTGAAGTGCAGGAACAAATACGTCGTAACTTCCTTGATGGATACGGCGTATTGGTTGTCAGAATTAGTTTGTTCATATTTCTTCGTTTAAGCTCCAGAATGCATGCCTTTTAGCTAATCTTCACCAAGTACTCCATAGTTACTGCAAGTCTCAAATATAAACGATTAAGTAACAATTCTTTGCAATTATTATACAAAATGGGTTATTCACATGGGATAAATGATGCTATAAAAGTAACGTTATTTGATGTCATCAACAAGCCTATGGTAATTTGAACATTTTATGACTGAGCATTTGAGTGACTAACATATATCATTTACTTTACTAAATTGAGCGAGTGTGAACTATCCTTAAAATTCGTGAGTTGCTTTGTCACGTTATCTTATACTTCCACCTAAAAAGTAACCGCCCCCAGATCCATTCAAACAAAATAAAAAACCCCAATCTAAAATCCCCAATTCAGTTAAATAAAAAAAACAAACACAATTGAATTGATCAAATGAATCAGGAAACCAAAAAAATCAAATGAAAGAGTACGGCTCATTATGATATGTGGGCTTCAAAAGAAACCCATGAAATAGTGGATGATGAATCCTAAAAGCTTCATCTTTTATGAATTTAAAGATGGTAAAACAAGTAAGAAAGTGTTGGAATACATATGATCGATTTCAATTTTAGATAATATTTTATCTATATAATTTTTTCTCATTATGAATTTAAGGAATAATAATTTTGGGGAGATTTGTTCAGTGTCACTTTGTCAAGTTTTTTTCGCTTCTTTTGCTTATAATCTTTGTGCCTTGATTTTTTGAGTATTTTCAATCATAGGGTTAAAATTTTAATCTTCAAAAGTTAGTAAGGTTTAAATTTTACATTTATAATGTAGGAGTGATGTGTGCTTAAACACACATCATTTATACCTTGGGAAACATGATAAATCGGACTAATGACAATAAAATATGATAAAATATATTGCAAATATGTTTGTTATTTTGTCTTATAGGTACAAATGATTGAAAACAAAGTTAAAACGGTAATTTTCGGGTGACTTCCAATGACGTTTTCATGTTTATCGAGATTCAAATGAACCCGTAAAATTCCCTCGACCACTCCATTAGAAAGACCATGAAATTACGAGTCCAATGGTACCGGTCTTTCTAGCTTGAACCTTTTTATTTGAACCCTTTTTGTCTTTTAAACCCTTATGCTTATTTGAACCCAAGCCAAAGCAAAGAGGGGTTAAGGTTTATTTTGTGCATAAGGTTTCCAAGAGGAAGCCTTAGTATAACGGTTAACCCAAGACGCCCTAGAGCCCTGCTCGGGAGGTCCAATGTTCGACCCCTGTTGAGGTACTCTTTTTGTTTATTTAATTTTGCAGGTTCGGAGCTAGGATCGGGGCTAGAAAGTGGTTTGAGGTTTGGAGCTGGCTTGGGAATGGCTCGGGTACCTGAGCCAAAGTTTATACATTCTAGAAGCTACGTGGCGATCGATGACTGGTGGATCTGGTATCTGATTTGCTGGCATACGAGGTAACAAACTCCAAGGCAATGATTGCCTCTTAAATGAGTCGGTGGATTGGCTATTTAATGTTGTGTGACCCAACGCAAGATACATTCTTCTTTCCTTTTTTTTACAACTTTTTCCTTTTCATAAATTCTTCTTATCTCTCTTTTTGTTCTTTCTTTTTTCCAGCTTTTTATTTTTTTTAAAGTAGTAGTAGTTTTAGTTTTGAGGAATTTTATAAGCTTATTTAAGCTTATTAGTGCAATCTTATTTGTATTATTATATAGGTTTAAAAAAATTTATAATTTCAAATATAAAATATTTAAAAACATTATTTGAGCTTATTAATGAAGATGAAGATTTGTGGTGATATTACTTGATAGCTTATTGTTGTGGCTTTTCTCCTCTTTTCTTTTTCTTTTGCTTAATTTGAGCAATAAGCTCTTTCCAGATTAACTTATTTCGTTGGACTTATTATCTTTCAGCTTATGTTCAGATCCGAATAAGTTCTCAAATAGCTTATTCTTTTGGATTTAGACTTATATAATCAAATAAGTTTTAGCTTATTTCTTTTCTTTTCTATTTTCTCTTTTGCTTATTCGGTTTATCTATTCTAGATTTAAGCTTATTTCGAAATAGAAAAGGGTGCGATGAGTACTTTAAACTCAGCTTATTTATAAGCTTTAGTCACCTTTGATTTCGAAAGCTTATTTCTTTGTTTTAAGTTTTCATAGCTTATTTTCTAAAATTTGTTAAATAGTTTTCAGTTTGCTTATTTTTTTTAAACATTTTCAATTAGCTTATTTCTTCTTAGGTTATTTGCTTTGTAGCTTATTCGATCTTCTTAATAAGGGTGCGACGAGTCAGCTTATTAAATAAGCCTTTGACACCCTTTCTATTCGAATAGCTTAGAGCTTATAGCTTTTTTTAGTTTTGATTTCTAAAGTAGATCTAGTTTTCTAAAAAAATTAAAATAGTTTTTGTTTAGATATCTTAGCTTCTAGCTTTTACATTTCAAAATACTTGATACTTTGGAATTTAAGCTTTTAGCTTATAGCTTATTCATATAGTTTATTTGCCTTAACCCTTTGTTTGTCTTATTTTTTATGAAATCGATTCTACACATTGGCGTGGAGCTTAAAGGTTCATAAGCTAATTTGATTTCTAAGTTTAGAGCTTTTCCTAGTTTAATTAAGCTTTCTAGTTAATAAAGTTTAAAACTTTATTTTCTATTTAGTAAGATAAAGCTATTAAAAGAAATCTTATGTAGTTTATGTAATCGGGTGGTTTTATATTCGATTCCGTTTCATCATTCAGTTCTACCTTCTTTCTCTTTTCAATATCAATTAGTGTAGATTTTATTTAGCTTATTATGACTGTTGTTGCTTATTTGGTTGCTAATATGCTTAGTGAGTAGTTTTTATATATGCTTGTTAAGTGATAAATTATTTAGTGAAATAAGTGTGATTATAAAAGTAGAAATATTGATTGGTGATTTTTGGATTACTTAGATTAGTGTTTTGGTTTTTCGAGCGGGCAAAAGCCGTAAGAATAAATAGTCATTAATTTAGTAATCGATATCTTGATAAAAATTGATTACAATAAAAATCAACGTTGAGAGAAGATAATTTATTTAAAAGATATTGATTCATCGATAAAGACTTAATATTAAATTCACACTTAAGGATCTTAACACTTCACTTAGTAAGCATATATTTTTATATATATCTCTTCGTTCGTTTGCTTTGCTTAGTTGTTATTTAGTTAAATCTAGTTTAGTTTTTAATATTTAGTTTAAAATCAAAAATTAAAAGATAATCAAGCATTTAAATTTCAAACATAAACGTGGTTTTCAATTCAATTCTCGTTGGGATTACGACACTCGGAAGATTGAATATTACTTTTTCTAAAGTAATTTTTATATCTACCGGGAAATACTTATATATATTACTCGACTCGATTTTATTGAATCAGTTTTTGGCGCCGCTTGTTCTTACCGGAGTAGATGAGAGAGTTGTGATGAGTTCTAGTTTTCGGTGTGTTTCATTTTATTTTCTTTCATATAAAAATTTTAAAAATATCAAAAATATTTTCATTTTATTTTCTTTATAAAAAATCCAAAAATATTTTCTATTTTTCTATTTTTATAAAAATAAAAAAAAATATTTTTCATTTCTATTTTATTTTCTTTTAAAAATATTTAAAAAATCCAAAAATATTTTTATTTTCTTATTTCTTCTTTAGTGCATGAGCACTCGATCTACTTCAAACAATCTCGTTTCTCCGTTATCTAATCCTGAGAGCATAATTCGAAATCGTCTAAGAAATCTTGGTGATCCATCTCTTTTACTTGATTTTGAAGAAATCAATATGAATCCTAATAACGTTCAAGGACCGCCTCCTGCGGGTCTTAATATTCCGACTCCATATCTCCGTCCGATGGAGGAGTTACTTCAGGCACCTACCGATGGTGTACGCGATGCAATCGTTGTACCCCTCGTTCTTGCTGTCACACCCCGCCAAGGCGGAAACACGGGGCGTAACATCTTGGATATCATCACAACACAATGGAATTCTTTTTTTTGAGTCCATCAATAGAGAATCATACAGCATATAAATTATAAAAGACACGATGTGTCATGTCAATACCAAAACAAAAGATGGCATCTTGTATTATTAATGAAAAAGGGGTCTCATCAATACAAAGACACTGTATAACAACCCTATCAACCATATAACATTCAAAGAATTCATGGAAACAGTTATGAACTAAACTCAAATGAAAAACTTCCAATCCTCCCTACTGGTTCATCTCTCTAGCCACTTTCTATTAACCTAACACCATCTTAACGCTAACTGAAAATGATGCTTAAAAGTCAAACACAATGGTTAGTGAGAGTCTAGTTTGACGACACCAATACAAGATTAAATCAATTATTGTGATTATACAAAAAAAAACATGGCAGGATAATTAAGCTGACTATTATACATGATAACATGCAATCGTCCAAACAAGCAATCACAATTGGGACGGAACGTGTCCCCCGATCCAAATCACAAAAATAGTCATGGAGAGGAATGCTATCCCCAAACCCAGACTCTTGGTACCGTATCCACACAGGTTCATACCCACACAAAGTAGGCGAAACCTCTTGCCCACAAGGTAGGCGAAGAACAATGCAACATCATACAACATGCAGCACATAACATATAATAGCTACATAAAATTCCATGTGTAACTTGAACCATATAATCACATAATTAAAACATTTTGAAACATATTTTGCATCATTTCCATCCCAAGAAAACATAATAAAATGGGACTATGAAACTTACCTGATGCTCAGCTTACTTGACAAGATCTTGCACGCAATCTAATCATACAACAAACATTGTGACACTCGAGTTAGGCTAAATAGCCAAGCTAATGCAATCTATACATGATGGATACTAAACTTACATAAGTTAAATAATCCTTTAAGTATATCTCCCAAATCATTTTCATATGCTATATGACTTTATTTATTAACTTACACTTTTACAATTTTTGGCTGAATTTTGTAGTCACTTTATGACCACAATAAAATACCAAAACACCTAATTGATGGTTCTTCCTCTACCCTTTCCTTAGCTCTCCATTGAGGTTGTGAGCTTACTGTTATTTTTTAGAAAATTATTAGTAAGTGGAACTTTTTATAAAAATTCATCTTACAAAGTGCTAAGAATCAGATTGAACGCACACAAAAAGTTTTGACCGTCTTAAAAATACTTAGAAAATGTGTTTTGCGTTGCCTTCAAATGGCGTTAATAGACACTAAAGATGACTCATGGAGTTTTGGCCTAAACCAATTTGCCTTTTAAGTAGGGGTTTTACTCCTCCGAATTCAGATCCCCGATTTACTGTTTTACAACTTTTTCTTCGAAAAATTATTTGACTAACTGTCCCGACCTCAAACATTTCGGGGCTGACTTTTTGGAAACTAGACCTCTATGAAACTTTATCAATTAGGACATAAGATTCATCATAATTCTCTTTACCAATCATGAGATAACATCTCGAACATGTGACTTCAAAATTATGCTCAATCCTAAATTCAATTCTATCGCGTTCTAACTCTAACCGAATACATCAAATCGCATCTAATCTAACCCTAAACACTTCTAATTAGGTTTAACATTATAAATTTACAAATTTTTATGAACCCTAATTTATCCATCACTTTATTGTTACATGAATTAAAAAGAAAATTAAAACAATTAAAGTTTATGAACATACCTTCGATCAATTAACACGAACCGCCACTTGAATCTTGAATAAAAAAATCCTTTTATTTATGCTTTGATCGACCGAATATAAAAAAATATAAGGGATATGAGATTTGTATTTATAGTGAAAAGAAAGAAGTTTAGATAATTACCTAATTAGAATCCCACTTATACTAAAATTGGTTTTCTTCTTTAACCGGCCGAACAAACACATATTTATTATTTTTATTTTTTTTATTATTATTTACACAAAAACCATTTAATTTTGTTATTTTTATAAAAACCTTTATTTATTTAGACATCCTTCTAAATAAAACTAGTTTTAAATACCTAAAAATAAATAAATTTATTTCATACTTTATTTCTCTAACTTAATAATACTAAAATCTACTAACTAAATTTCTAAATAATATTTCTATTCTCGCGGAAGTCCTATATCTAAATGCGTTATTACATATACATATAAATAGTATCCACATAAATTTACCATCATTTTCATTGTCACAAAAATGTGAACAAAATATGACAATACCGCATAACCATAAAATTCAATCAAAAATGAGACGATCACGCTACGTATTGATAACCATCTCAAATTAGAATCACATATCCACCTTAATTAATATAACACATAATGAACTCAAAATCAATACTAACGATTGACTAACTGCTCAAAGCACAGTTGTCACAGTTCCCCTCATTAGGGAAATCTTGTCCAAGATTTATAGTAGGTTCACCATCATCATCTAACTAAAAAACAATCGGAATACTTAGCTTTTCTTATGGTCATCACGTTCCTTGTGTGACTTCAGGGCCACATTTGAATCTTATTTAACTTTTACAATCGGAAACCCATTGCTTACACTTCGCTTGCCCACACAAAGGGTACAAAGAGCAGCACTCCCCCCCCTTAAATTCTAAGCCAAAAAATAACAGCCAACTATATGAAACATCGCCCGTTTAGAGGAAACTGTCAATCTTAGTGGTAACAACGTTATTCATAACCTAAACCCGCAACTCTCAAACAAGAACTGTCTTGGAACTAAGATATGAGTTGTACAAAAGCTTAACGTTTTTTATGAATCAGTTCGACTTCAAGTTTATTCAAATATATCATTATCCAAACCACTCAGATACATTCAGGGTGCACAAAGTCTACCAGTAACCTATGTGTTCCAACTTTACTTAGTAGTTTCAACGATAGCTTGTCAACAAGGAAGTGTGGATACCTTGTTTTTATGAAATCCTCATGACTCGCTTTCGAGTTCAATGGACTTCACTATCAGAAGCCATACTACGCTTCAAAACTTTTAACCTCTACGATCGATAAATCTCAATGTTCTTCAACAAAACAAAGAGTTTTATCTACCTTAATTTCTTCTAAATGCACATGCAGATTTGTATCCGCTAAATACTTCTTTAAATTTGAAACACATAAAATACGCTACTAAATTATTGAGGAAATCTTAATCAATAGACCATAGGACTAATCCCTTTAATGATCACAAATGGTCCCACATATCTTGGTGCTAACATTTCTTTCTATCCAAAATGCATATATCTTTCCAAGACGGACACTTCCACATCCACTTTATCACCTACGTCAATTATAAATGTTTACGATCTTTGCCAATCATAGCTCTTTCGGCAATCTCGGCCGCTTTGGTTTTCATTTAATTATATACCTTACTTTGTAGTATCTTGTACAATTTTGGTTCCAACGACCCGATATTTCTCCAATTTCAGCCCAAAGAACATGTGACCTACACTTCCTTCCATACAACGCTTCAAATAGAGCACATCAAACACCCAAATGATAACTATTATTATAGAAAACCCAGTTAAGGGTAGATGAGTATCCCTATTATCACCAAAAAAATCAATCACACACGCTCTCAACATATCCTTCAAAGTCTAAATGGTACGCTCACTTTGTCCTTCCGTTTGAGGATGATAAGTCGTACGCATGTTTTTAGCCATGTTCTCAATGCCTTCTGCAATGTCTACCAAAGCCGCGAAGTAAATCTTCTACCACGATATGAGATTATCGACACATGCACTCCATGCCTTGTTACTATCTCATTAGTGTAAAGTCTCGCCAAATTCTTCATTTTAAAATCTTCACGTACTACCATGTAATGGGCATACCTTAGTCAGTCTATCGACTATTACCCAATTCGTATCATACCCACTACTTGATCTTGGCAACCTTGTAATAAAGTCCATAGTTATTATATCCTATTTCTACTTGGGTATCTCTAGTTGTTACAATAAACCCGAAGGTATTTAATGTTTCAGCATTCACCTTTAAACAAGTCAAACAATTGCTAACATAGGTAGCAATATCCTTCTCCATACATGGCCACCATACATATCTTTAAGGTCATAGTACGTCTTATTCGCTCCCGAATATACCAAGTATCTTAATGCATGAGCCTCGTCCATCGTTAATGTCCTTACATCACCTATTAATGGAACCCATAAAGATACATACCTCCATCTTCCTTCATTTCCATTAATTGGTCCAGGCCACGCAACATTTCTGCTGTCGCGTTCTCTACCTTGCCTCTTTGCATGAGTACACAACCTAATCCTTGATTCGACGCGTCGTAGTAAACTATAACTCTTTAGATCCATCAGGTAATGACAATATTGGTGTATTTCACATATTTCCCTTCAACGTCTGAAAAGCTTCCTCTTGTTCCTTGGCCTACTCTTACTTCTTATTCTTTTGAGTCAGTGAAGTAAGGGGTTTAGCAATCTTAGAAAAATTTACTATGAAACGTCGGTAGTAACCTGCCAATCCCAAGAATGATCGTATCCCGGATGGCGTCTTAGGTA
>BQNB010002733.1:70328-121663 GCA_026074375.1 Tanacetum coccineum
TAATTCTGTATATTCTGTATATTTGCTTGTATATTTGTTTGTTTATTTGCTTATTAGTTTAATTGTTTTCTAAATACACTGTTCTGGTCCATAACTTGATACGGCGTATCCACTTCCATTGGATACGACATATCTAACTTTCTTATTCAATACAACGTATTCATTCAAAAGATTAATACGGCGCATTCAGATCCATTAAATACGGCGTATTGAGCATATGATACAGTAACAGAACTGGTTTTTTGAATTTGATTTCCGTATATCTTTATTTTCTTTCAATCGAGCCCATCCTACTGATTGTTTATCCTTTGTTTCAGGTAGTGCATGACAAGGAGTTCTGCAATGGAACTATTTACGTCCTTCAAGGAACCGGAATGAGTATTTCAATCATCTAGGAAGCTTATCAAGACACTAAGTCTTGACGAATCAAGATCACCTAAATTCAATCTATTTTCTGATTTAGAAGAATATTTCGAGGAAGAAGTTGTGGAAACAATGGCAGAAACCATGGAACAGTACATGAGCAAAACTCGAGCTGACTATGGATCGGGAATTGCTAGGCCTAAAATCGATGACAAAGATAACTTTGAATTAAAAGGAAAATTTCTCAAGGAACTACGTGACAACACCTTCAGCGGTTCGGATCATGAAGACGCGAACGAACACATTGAGAAAGTTCTTGAGATAATCGATTTATTCTATATCCTTAGCATAACTCAAGACCAAGTGATGCTTAGAGCCTTCCCTATGTCTCTAACTGGAGCCGCGAGTCGTTGGCTAAGAAACAAACCATCTGGTTCAATCACAACTTGGGAAAATCTTAAGACAAAGTTTCTAAGCAAATATTGCCCACCGGCTCGTACTACGAAGAAAATGGAGGGGATCAACAACTTTTAGCAAGAACCGGATGAAACCCTTTACCAAGCATGGGAGCGATTTAAAGAACTCTTGATGAAGTGTACTCAACACTATTTAACGGAGATGCAAGAGGTAATCTTGTTTTATAATGGATTGGATGTCCCAACTAGACAGATTCTTGATAAAAAAGGTGCTATACCATCTAAGACAACTGCCGATGCTAAAATAGCCATCCAAGAAATGGTCGAATACACTCAAAAATGGCACAATGGAACATCTAGGACAAGAAGTACTGAAACTTCTGACGGATTGGCAGCCATACAAGCACAACTTAATAATCTTGGAAGAGAAATCAAGAAAGTCAATGAAAAGGTATATGCTGCTTAAGTAGAGTGTGAACAATGTAAAGGACCCCACTACACCAAAGATTGCCCACTCAAATAAGAAGGTAAAACCATCAAAGAAGCTTATTATACTCAATTTGGTAGACCTTTTCAAGGAGGGGGATATAGAGCAACAACTCTGGGATTCTACTAAAGGAACAATGCAAACCCTTTATATCAAGAATGAAGGCAATCTATGGAAGAAACCCTGGGCAAATTTATGAGTGAATCATCGAAAAGACATGAAGAAAACTCCAACATGATTAAAAAAATCCAAGCTTCAATGGATGCCGCCGTACGAAACCAAGGAGTTTCGATTAAAACTTTGGAGATTCAAATCGGGCAAATAAGCAAGGTACTATAAGAAAGAAGATTTGGAAGCCTACTTAGCTCTACTGAATCCAATCCGAGAGATCATTTCAAGTCAATCTCGACTACTACTGAAACTGATTCATACCCGATACACCGTATGGGATCATCCCAATACGCCGTATCCACTCCACAAAACAGAAGACTTATGTTCAAGTCAAGATAAATGATAATTCTGTTTCTAAGTCGTTTGAATAATTACTACTGTGAAGAAAAGAAGGGATTATATGGAGCATAATTCTCGAAAGCTTACTCACATGGAGCTTCACATATTGATAATTCCATACCCCGAAAGGAGAAAGACCCAAGAAGTTTCACTTTACCTTGATATATTAATAATGTTTGCTTTGATAATGCCCTTGCTGACTTAGGAGCTAGCGTAAGTGTCATGCCTCTCTCGACCTACCTTAACTTAAATTTAGGCGAATTAGCTCACACTAAGTTGACAGTTGAATTATCAGATAGGACTATGAAATATCCAAAAGGAATTGCTTGCTAAAAACGTGCTAGTAAGTATTGGTAAATTTGTTTTCCCCGTAGAATTTATAATTCTTGATATGCCTGAGGATGTCAAAGTTCCCTTGATCTTCGGAAGACAATTTTTGTCTTACCGTATCAGCTAAGAATGATGTATTCAAAAGGAAGATTACTTTGAGGGTTGGGGATGAGAAAATCATTTTTAAAAGTATGAAACCTGCTAGTAGTTTGATTAAGAGGGTCTACATGTTAAGCTTAAGAGAAAGAATGGAACTTGATTTAGAAGATAGGTTGATGGGAGAGACTTTGGTGTTAAATAGATCATTAGACCCTATATAGAGATTACATCGAATTGAATGATCTTAATAAACCATTAGAGCTTAGAAGAGATCAAGTTGATGATTTGATTCCCACAATTGAGGAAGGTGAGGTAATTAATGAGCCCATGATTGACATAATCAAGACTAGGAATAATGAAAAAATTTGTCGAGTACCCGTTGTTATGTAAACTTGTACTGGAAGATCCATATTGATTGTGCCTACAACTTAAGATTTTCATGGATCTTTCGTTACTTAAAGAAGACCATTCACATGGGACTCTGGTATCCGAAGGATTCTGGTTTTGAACTAACCACTTTTTTAGACGCAGACCACGCAGGTTGTCTTGATACACGCATAAGCACATCTAGAGGAATCCAATTCCTAGGTGACAAGCTAGTCGGTTGGATGTCAAAGAAACAGGACTGCATTGTGATGTCAACTGCAGAAGCAGAGTACGTGGCTTTATCCGTAAGTTGCGCTTAAGTTATTCGGATGAGAACACAACTTAAGGATTATGGCTTTGACTACAACAAAATACCATTATATTGCGACTCTCAATCAACCATAGCCATCTCGTGTATTCCTGTGCAACATTTACTTACCAAGCATATCAATGTCCGTTACCATTTCATAAAGGAACAGGTTGAAAATCATATAATTGAATTATACTTTGTCAGAACTAAATACCAATTAGCCGACATGTTTACAAAAGCTCTTTCGAAAGAAAGATCTGAGTACCTTGTTGGACGACTCAGTATGAGATGTTTGAACCCAGTAGAACTGGAGGTTCTGACAAATGAGACTACTTGATATCTCATCAAACATCGACCTGTAAACATTTTTTGAGAAAAACAAAATATAAAAACCAAGAAAAGGAAAATATAAAAATAGAAAATTTCAAAAACAAAACACGTAATAAAAAAAATTCAAATATACCAAAAAGAATCTTCTCGGCATGTCTCTTTTTTAAAACATGTCATTTTTAATTTCCTTAATGGCTTATGTACACATCAGTACATAACCCGGACTTTAAAGAAAGCAAAGTTTATCTTTAAAGATAACTTATCCTAACAACAAGAAAAGCATTTTTCTTGGTCTTGAGCTACTTATACAAAACATTCAAAGTTTTAAGCTTAAGTAAAAGACTTGTAATCCGCTCCACCAGATTACAACTCGGCCTCCAATGACAAAATGAGAGTGTACGCTTTAGTGCGCTTATCCTAAGCGTTAGAAGAGAAGTTTTCTAACAATTGGTTTTTCAAAATGATTAAACATATTTTTTCAAGAATGACAATTTCATGACATCATTTCACAAAAAGTGAATTAACAATTGATATTTTTCAAAATTGTGTGTTCAACACTTCATTCCTTACAAAACTTTCAAAGACGGTCATTTTTTACAAGTGAATCAATTTTTGAGGGGGAGCATTTAAAAAACCAACGTTTTCATGTTTTAGATACATTATTTCACGACAATTTTTATGTATTCAAAACATGTAACTATTTTTCATGTGGTGTCTTAGCACAATTTTTGCAAAAAGAGTTTCATCAAGAAAAATTTCAATCGAGATATCTTTCAAAATTGTGTGCTAGACATTCATAAAGCTATCCTAGTAACATAAGTGTTACTTCAATGACAAACAGTTTTTGAAGAGTGTGGATATATCAAAAAACGCGCCAGCAATCGAAGCTACATCTGGTATAGAGAAATCAAAAACTACGCCAGTGGCCTAGTGACCATTTCATTTTAGATAGACACACACTCGGATATAACTTGCTTTCTAAAAAATGTGGAATAAGATAATTCAGTGTCTGAGCACAAATTTTCAAGTATTCTTCAAAGCTTATTCATAATCTTGCAAAATTGTGTGCTCAACACTATCTCCAACTCAATTTTATAACTCTTTTACAAATTGGTATCATTTTTAGTGGTGTCAAACATATGTAAAATTGAGGAGGATCTTCAATAAATAATTTCAATAATTCATGCACAATTTTGGTATCATTTTCTCTCAAGGGACTTTTCATGACAAATTGTAGGCACTTGGTATTTCAAAAACAAAGTGTCTTAGTATTTAAAATAAGGGGAGAAATGTGCATAAAATATGATCAAGAAAAATAATAAGTGATCTAAAAAGACTCAAAGTGCTTTTTCACTTCTACCCACATGTGCGAAACATTTTTGAATATCAGTGCACATGTGAAGGGGGAGTATTTCAAAAGAAGAAACTCTTAAAGTGTCAAACATTTCTGATAATTCTATAAAACACTTTGATTGATTTTCAAATGGTTTTATGGTTACGATCAAATACCCAACAACCAATTAATTCATGATGATTCTGAAGTCATAAGATGGTTAAGGTTAGGTATTGTCTTATGATCCAACCAGAACTGGAGGAATCTACCTAAGGACACTCCATAGTTAGAAATAGATGTCCTTAGGTAAGATTTGGAGAAGAATGAGTAATGGGAAATAATGTTAACGAAAGACATGAGTTATCACCGGAACAATCACAACATGGTGATATTAATATGAAGGGGTTGAAGAATGAAAAAGAAATGTAAGGATAAAGGGTGTAAAGAAAGAAGCCCTTCATACAACTTTAGTCAGACACCAGGTCAATACATATGTTATCGGTCTTCATAAAGATGAATTCTGATATTGAAAAAGACATCATATACCCAGTGATGCACTGCACAAACCTTCCCAGCCATTCAAGTTTTTCTCAAAAGAATCTTATCTCATTTGTCATGGAGATTAACACGACTTCTATTGACTTCTCACTTCGAGAACGTTGGTATAGAATAGGTGGCAATCTACTCCTGCCTTTGAGTACTAAAACTAAAATGCACTAATCAAGTGTAGTGCCTACGCATTATCCTTGTGATCTTACTATAACATTCAAAGTGATGCTCTTTAGCATTTCACAATGATGAATGGAAATCCTTCCAGAGTCAACACTAAACAGCTCTGTGGTAGGTGACTTACAAGATTCCATATGAATCAAACATGTACAGACTGGAAATCCAATGTGATCCATGTATTAAGATTTAATGGGAAACACCTAAACTTGTTGATTGCTTAGTTTACAAGTGATCATCAATAATTCACTTATATTCGTCCGATATCCTAACATGCAAGGGAATCCGGTTATAGGAATGGCTATGGAATATCAAAAAGCTTTGTTAGCGTCTCTCGACGTATTAGCTCTAGATAAACTACAATTTCAAGCTGGAAACCTGTCAAGGAGATTCATTTCACGAATCGAATCCTGATGACGCATGTACAGTATTAATATTATAAAATGGTCCTCACAGAACCGAAGGTTAAAATTACCGAACTTTGACGAATGAACAAGGCATCCATCCATATCTGCTGTTTATCACTAACATTTTATATGCAGGTTAAAACGAAGGAGTAACGACCTCATCCAGCATTGTCATACTCATCACCACATGCTCATTCATCGAACGACAAATATAAACATGTGATGAAAGCTCAAGTACATGTTGTAAAAGTCTTCAGCAACACTGTTACTCAACATCTTCCTAAAGGACACCAAGATTACCAAGACAAAGAATGTTAAGGAGATTGTTAAAGATTTCAAGACAAGTATGATCATGTCAGTCTAAAGCACAAGATGATTCAAGGATATTTAAGACAGAAATTACCGGTCCTCAAATGATAATTCATATAC
This sequence comes from Tanacetum coccineum, assembly GCA_026074375.1. Taxonomy (NCBI): domain Eukaryota; kingdom Viridiplantae; phylum Streptophyta; class Magnoliopsida; order Asterales; family Asteraceae; genus Tanacetum; species Tanacetum coccineum. The sequence goes on from BQNB010002733.1 coordinate 76,435, forward strand.
CAACAACCTCTATCAAGTTCATCCACAGCAAGGAAAGAATTTAGGAACTTTATATTAAATGTAATAGGCTAGTCGGGATCACGGGCTTGAGGATTAATCTAACCTTGTATACGTTTAGGGCCAAAAGCCCAACCAAAGCCAAGCCCAGCCTATTCCCACTAAAAGTAGGCGTCCCATTTTAGGACATAAGGCCTATAGATACCCTTTTCATTTCATGATAAGGGTTGGTTGTTTTCATTTCTATTTTCCACACGTATGAAATAAACTTCCCATTCCCTTTCCCTCTCTAACTTCTCTCAATATTTCTTCTATCTTCTTTCTATATTTTCTATCAAGTGTATGTGATTTGTGATATGATATTTGATGACATCAAATAACGTCTATTTTATAGCATCATTTATCACATGTAATTAACCCATTTTGTATAATTATTGTAAAAAAATTGTTACTTAAATCGTTTAAATTGAGAATTGGTAGTAATTAATAGGAGTACTCTTGGATGAAAGTTAACAAAAGCAAAAACGCATTTGGAGCTAAAAAACGAATCATTTGCGAAAATTACTGTTTCCAGTACGACCAATACGTCGTATCCATCAACGGAAGATACGGCGTAATCTGCGCCTGTACTTTCACCAAATACCACGAAGGAAACAAGATCAATATGCCGTATTCAAGCTTATGTAAAAATAAATTACTTATAAAAAGTATTAAAAATGAAAAAAAAAAGTAAAAAAAAACATAAAAAATAACAAACATAATAAAATAAAAGAGTGGAAAAAAAAAAACAAAAAAGAAAAAAAAAATAAAAAAAAAAAAAAAAATAAGGAGAAATTAAAAAAAAAATAAAAAAATAATAGAAAGAAAATAGTAATAAAAAGAAAAAAAAAAAAAATAAGAAATAGGAATAAAAAATTAGATAAGAATAAAAGAGGAGGTAAGAAAAAAACAATAAAAAAGAAAAAAAGAATAAAAAAAAATAAAGACATAAAAAACTAAGAAGATCAGTCATACCATCCACCCCCCCATGAACCCACCTCCCTCCGACCCCACCCCAACCCCATAAACGAACTGTGCCCGCCCCGCATCGACACCCCCTGCCTCCCCATCCCACACCCCACGCCCTAACGCCACCCCTCCCCCCCACACCCAGCCTTCCTCCCCCCCCTACCGAATCCTCTCTCCCCCGCCTTTCCTCCCCCCACAAAAACAACTCAAACACTCTCCCCCCATCCTGTAACCCCCCAAACTGACCCCCCTCCCATACTCAACATTGCCGCACACCCCCCAGTACCCACCAACCCCCTCCCACACCCCAATCTAAAAAAAAAATAAAATTGACACAAAATAAATATAACATCAATCAAAAATCAGTATTTACGTCCGTATCCAAGACTCAGAACCACCGTACGACCAAAATCTAGAGACCCATAAATAGCACACTCAAAAACGAGTATTTAAGTTTGTGTTAAACATCAATATTCTCGAAACCTAAACCACAAAAGTAGAAATATATAGAGGAGAAAAAGAGCAAAGAGACGAGCAACAGCACATTAATTTCCATAGGAGACAACATGTAATTTCTTGTACTTTCGTAATCGTTCAAATTTTGTGTCATTCGTTAACTCGGTTAGTTTACCTTGGCTAAATCATTACTTTTGTATTAATTATGACGTTTGAAGGCTAATACCTTCGGGTATTAGCCATTATTATGAAGATCTTAATGTTTGGTTTGTTTATCTTGATTTCTTAATTTATCGTTGATTGCCTTGTTTTATGTTTTATTATCATTTTATATACTTGTTTACGTGCTTTTGTATGCGACCTATCATTCAACTGGATCTAGTGATACGGACCAAGTAATCTAGATGTCGGGATAGCTCTCCATATAGTAATTTATACATCTAGAAGACCAATAGGATCACAAATAAACGACCTAATCTTTTCCTTTTGATTGTGATGCATAGTTGGGGCCATAAGTGTGACCTTTTAGTCATTCAACGAGTACGTTCTTAATTAATTGGTAAAGACTTGGTTAGTGGACTACTAGTGTATGAATTGCCATTAAGCAGTAAGTGGGTAAAGTCTCTATGAGCTAGGGTTTAAAAACCAAAAAAAGATCCCCATTGCTTAATATCCCTAAAGATAGGATTATAATACAGCAAATAAGAAATGCTTTATGCAATGCCGTTTAATTATGACAAATATTCTACGTGTCTAAAAAAGGGGTATTAAGGAAGAAGTAAACGTCCTAAGTCGTAAGAATGATATGCCGCTTCGAGATAAGTAATCATTGCACTAAATTAATTTTCTTATATTTGGCTAGACCGCTCTTTTATCTTTGGTTAATTTTCTTGCGTGTGTTTTAGTGTCTTGAATTGGTTTTTAGGTCACCACTAAACACCCGAGCAAAGTCTCTCAGACTGAACCCGAACCCCCTTTTTCCATTAGATACAGGATTAACAAAGGTTTTAGGGATAGTTAGACTAACTTAGATTAGAAAAACCAAATTATTAATAAATTAAAAGTGCTTCTTGCTCTTAGTGATCGACACCCTACTTACCACGAAACTCCCATCGATCGGGTACACTGCCCGTGAAAAGTGTTGTTTTAGGTAAAGTCGGCAAAATATAAATTTAAAAACTTAAAAGCATAAATTACACCTACACGACAACACCGTTAAGTTTTTGGCGCCGTTATCGGGGGGTGAAGAATAATTTTAATTTTTATTTGATATTTTCATTTTTAGCATTAGATTAGATCTAACCCGTATGATTAGTGTAATTTAGATTAGTGTATAATTCTGCATTTATCTTTAATTGTTTGCTTGTATTGTTTTTATCCTGTTTGTGTAATACGACGTATTCAGTTTACTGAATATGACATATTTGTTATTTGACGATTTTCTTTTCTAGTAAGTTTATTACATGATGGACGACCCCAACATTACTATGGAAGAGTTTATTAGGCTCGAGGAAGAAAAAATAACTGGGAAACTGCTAAGTATGGTAAGATCTGACGTAATGAAGACGTTCGCTACATCAGATCTATTGAAACTGAATTCCCATCTATAGTCTATAATGACGCGTTTACATCTAAAGTAACGCTCTTATGTGAACCCACGGTAAGTCCTCTTAACAACAATAAAATTGACTTTAGAATATTGTTTGAAGAATCCGACGATGAAGATTACACGGAGATTTATGACAAAATTCATTTACCTACAAAATAATTTATGTCGACTATTTGAAAAGGGATTTGGAAAATGATAATGATAAAGTCAATATGCCTTCGTTTCCGTCACCTAATCCTACGGTCAGTTATTTTAACGATTTAGACTTCTTTAAAGATTTTGAGAAAGAATTTCCATCCATTGTTTACAATGATGCTCTAACGTCTAAATTAGATTTCTTAACTGAACCTACTATAAGTCCTCAACGTATCGATGAATTTGATTTGAAATATGAAACATCATTGTCTAAATGTGATGAAAAGGAGCAAAATGTTTTATACTTTAATGATCTATTTTCTGTCAACGTAATTTATCCCGATGATTTAAAAACGGACGAGGACAATGACGATGATAAATCTATATAAAACAACCTTCGGGGGATATGTATGTCATACCATTGCCCAATGTAATAAATACCGATGTTGGTGCCTATGCACATGGGTCAAATAAGCTTTTGGAAACAAGTCATGATACATCTAATAAATTTTTCAAAACTAAAACTTTTATCAAGGGATTAAATTTTAATATCATGACTTGGAATCATCTTAACAAAGGGATGTCATTCATTTTCCTAATCAAGAATTTGTATGTGCCATTTGGCATCCCGTTCGACCCCAAATTGTTTTATAAGGATGGGATTAAATTGGGGCAAGTCTAACTTAAAGACTTTTCTGTAAACAAAAGTGCTTGCCGGGAGACAACCCGGAATGTATTTTTAATTTTTATCGAGTCTGTCTTCCCAGACTGTCTATACGGCGTATCCAAACCCCATGGATACGGCGTATTGACCTTCTGGACGTTATTCAGTCTTTATTTTTCAGCACAGTCGATACGGCGTATTCGTTAAACGAATACAACGTATTCGACACAGGTATCAATACGGCGTATCCTGGGGTATGGATACGGCGTATCGACTTCCTGTACAGTTTTTAAGATTTTATTTCGAGTCTAACCAACGAATACACGGAGAAAGAAATTGCACTTGTTTTCTTATGCTTAATACAAGAACCTTCTCAACGAAAAGATTTGGTGGATTACATATTTTCTAGAATTCTGTGTGTGCTGTTCGTGCTAGGATTCAGACCTGCTTTCGCACACACATTCTTGCTCATAAACGCTACATGGAGAATCTACCGAGCAAAATATCAAAGGAGTTTCTCATTCTAATTCCTTTAATTCTCGTTTTTAATGTTTTATCTATACAACGAGGACGTTGTATAATTCAAGTGGGGGGATGGGAATTAGAATGTATACTTGTCCTATTTTTCACATAAAATGCTTAAATTATGCTCAAATTTAAAAAAAATTCAAGCATAATTTTGTGAAATTACTTGATACATAACCTGCACATAATAACCCTTATTAGATATTGTGAGGATTTAACCTTATCCGTTTCCAAATGTTTACCTAAATTCCATAAAAATATGAGTGTGACGGTGATGTTGTAGACTTTAGAACTTGGCTTGGAATATCTATTCGAGACCACAATAATGAGTACCATGGATTTAGATGGAGTAACTTGTTTAAATTGGTAAATTTCTAGGACCACCAAAAAAGCCTTTATATGTTGTTTTATTAACTAACTATACTGGTTAGTTAAATCCCTATATAAACCCTTTGTTTACTCTCATCTTAAGAGTAAGATACCCCTAAAAAACCTGTAGAGCCAATCCTTTAGGAATTACACCAACTGTTTATTTCGTTACACCTTAGCCTACCCTGTTAGATTAAGTTTATTTACAGTTGCTAGTTGCTTAAAGTGTAAAGTATGTATTTCCCGAGTCTTGTGTCAATTTTCTATCTTTGGTACGGTTGGAAAGAAATTTTGCATATTGCAAATGGGAATGTATAAAGTAGTCAAAACTAATGTATTTTTACTACCAACGCAGTTATTGGTACGTTCGAAGAACGAAGAATTACCGAAGGAATTATCCGGAGTTATTATGATCGTGGAGATGGTGAAATTACACCGAGTTTCGTAGTATAGTGTTGTAAAAAAGAATCGAAAAAAATTAGAAAATCGCAACAAAAAAAGAGAAGGAAAGTTTGAAGATAATCGTTTCGCAAAAGCTTAGACCGAAGGAATTATATGAAGGATCAATTATTCGTTGATACGTCTATAAATCAACGACATAAAGTTTTGTATAAAGTGGTAGATATCGCCACTTGTCTTGTAAAAGTATGTAAAGTATAGGATGATTGGGAAGTTGACCGTTACGGGAACGCCAACTTTGGTTGTTGTTTTTGATCTATGATCAAGACGTCTGTAAATAGTTATGTCTTTATCATGGTAACGGTCGGTAAAAAGTGTCTAGCAACTTGTATCTTAGAGTTAATTTATTTGTTTTGTAATTTTTATTTAACAACAATTTATTTCCCCTTCCTAATCATTAACCATGGGTTTTACGCGAATGAGGATGTAATCGAGCATGTGATGAGGTGTGGTTTTATATACTTTTTCGGGGTCATTTAACCCCCTAAATCATGCATTTATGCCCAAAATAGGTACTTAATCGTTCCTTTTTAGGTATTTAGCATTTGGAAGACATTTGGAGGAAATACACGTGACTTGGGCTCATTTGGAGAAGAAACGGACAAGATTACGAACCAACACCAAGACTCTTCAAGATTTAAAGTCTCAGAGCCTGGAGACGGCGTCACCATTTATACACGACGCCGTCACACTTCATCTAGTGACGGCGTCACAACATTTCTTGACGGCGTCAGCCCGCACCGACTCAACTCGGATCTAGAAGATTCTACTTTATGACGGCGTCACGATTAAAACGCGACGCCGTCACAGCGATATTCTTATAAATATAGACCTGAAATTAGGGTTTTATGTGTGTAACTTTAGAGTAAAAAAGGGAGACGAACCCTAGTTCGTTTGGCAGCTTATTAGGACGATTTTAGGGCCTCAAAACCCTATTGTACCTCCTTCAATTCATGTTTTAATCAAGTAAGACTATCTTAATCATTCAATATGTCTTGTTGTTTGATTCATTATTGTTCTTGCTTTATCTTTAACATGCTTGGCTAAACCCTTTATTGTATTCATTTATGATTGTATGAAACCTAGAATGTAGATCTTAGTGGTGTTGCTTCTTGTGATGAATATGCATGTTAGGCTTTAGAAAACCAGCTTTTTTTTGTATCGCTGTTGATATGTCTAGGGAAACATGATTGTGTAGAAAGGATACCATCGGGTAACAGTCTTCATACTACCTTGCCCCTTATATGGTTGATCCACTTTTAATATATTTCAAACGCATTTAATATACTCTTGGGGGCCGGGTAATAGTCTTCATACTACCTTACTTTGTGTTTTGCCTCAACGGAATATTAAATAGACGGTGGGTTCGTGTAATCTGTTCATGACTTAGAAAATAATTACATAGATCATCACAAGTGTGACAAAGCAACAACACTAGGAGAAGCAATCTAGGGAGTAATACATGATTAAATGAATACAATCTTTTTATTATATTGTTATCACCATTAGCGTAGTTTATTATTTAGTTTAATAGCTAAAACCAGCCAAACCTCTCAAATATATAATTTTAATGCTTTCTTATAAATATAAAAATACAAAAATAATCTTCTCTCAACCCCTAGAATTCTGTTAGCTCATGATCAAACCTTCCCAACCTATTCCCCTAGAGAACGATAACAACCCCCGAGTCTTGTCTATACTACTACTACAACGGTTAGGTACTTTGCCTAGGAAGTTGTAAAACTTATTGTAGAAGTCCCTTACGACAACCGCATCAAGTTTTTGGCGCCGCTGCCAGGGAATAGTTAGGTTTTGATCAAAGTTTAGCTTAATTCTACTTGCTTGAATCCTTTCAAGTGAGACTTTTGATTCCGTATATTAGCTTTCTTGTAATCTATCTTTTTCTTTGTACCCTTTGTAACATTTGTAAATTATAATGAATAGATATGGTTATTCTAGCGTAGGTAGGTTTGATGTATTCTTCCGTGATCAACTCTTAGTGTTCCAACAACATAAAGATGAATCTCTCTATGATTCATGGACACTTTTTAAAACGTACTCTCCGAAAAAAGTCCTGAAATCATGGCCTTAGTATAAGGACCTAATTAAAATCTTTCTTAACAATCTGACTCGTTATCCTGCCATATCATCAATTTGCAACAGAAAGGAATCATAAGAAGTTAATGATATAGAGCATGGTATTGCCCTATAGGATTGTTGCCTAATAATTAATAAAAAATGTAGCAACCCCAGCAAGCGCTATTTTTGTGATGAAACAATAGCGAAATCCAATAGCTCAAAAAAGTTGGGGAATGATATGGTTAGGTTACAGGACCTAGGTGCATGGCATGGTTAGATTATGATGAGCATGTAGATAGCCTAAGTACGATGGATAATGAGGTAGGAGTTACAAGCCTTGAGAGTACCACACAAACCCTACCTTCATTTGAGGAATACACACCGCCCATGACTTACCCGAAAGAAGTAGAAAAGACTTTAGGAACCCCGATAGAGGTAGTATCTTTGAACAAAAAAAACTAGAGGAAGTAGGCTTGAATTGTAATCACAACATTCCTTTTAGTTATAGGGAAGTTCTCAGTTTTGATGGACCAGAGCCTCAACCTTTACTCAATAGTCCATCCTTAGATGTAAGTCTAGGAGACTTAATAGGCCCCGAACCACCCATCAAACCACATAGTTCGGATATTTCTAGGATGAAGGTAGTATATTATTTAACAACTCAAACACTGCCTTCACCTCACGTGGTAAATTCCCATCCTAAGGGTGTGTATAGTTATTATAACCCATGTATAGATGACCCTAAGAGATATTATGGATTTAAACCAGGTTTATTAGGAAAAAGTGTATCCTTAGGTGTTGATATTTCAAATTGGGAGATGTTTGATGATGATTGGGGATTAGAATCTAAGGAAGTTTATCCTCTAGGAAAAGAACTTAGTTTATTTGATAGGCCAAATGAAGCAGAGAGAGGTAGAATTTTAGAAGCACACCATTTAGAGTCTATTCTTCAACAACAAATTTCTCAATGTATGGCTCCTTCTCACCACGATGGTATGTACCGTTACTATCACCCGCACTTGAACTCAAGTGTAGGGGAACCCTCCCTTTTATCTGTTAAATAAGGGTAGAGTCAGGCTCGTGACTCGAACAAAAACAAGCGAGGCAACCCAATATTTACTTTTCCCGCATATTAGGAGTGTCTTGTGTTTTAATTCTTTATTGTTTGTTTTATTATGTTTAAATTATTTTGTAATCATGCTTTGTTTGTTTGTAACTTTGTCTTATTTGCAATCAAATGTATTTTGCAACATTTGCAACATAATAATGTAGGAGAAATACCGCCCTTTTAGAACCAAATTCAAACATTTAAAATGAATTGTTTAGATTAATCCGCGTCAGTTTCGAGTCATATGATTGAATTATTAATTCTCAGGTTGTTATGCAGCATTTTGTACAGGAAAATAACTTATAAGAATGAGTGCAGGAAATTTTTCATCAAAAACGAAAAATGAGTTTTCACAGAGTGTGGAGACGGCGTCACGATTTACACGTGACGCCGTCACCGCGACACTTGTGACGGGGTCAGGATATTCCTGACGGCGTCAAATGCCCAGTCACAGGAAAACTCAAAAATTTTAAGTATTTTTGAAAATATAACTTGTACAACACTTAAGAAAGTTTAAATTCTTTTATAAACCTGCAAAACCCTGAGTTTAACAATTCTCTCATCCTATCTTTACTGTTTTAATAGAGTCGAAACCCTAAACTCTTATTGTATATATATATATATATATATATATATATATATATATATATATCCCATGGATTTTATGCTTGGTGTAGTTGTCTTTGTCTTTGATTACAGGTTATATTTGATGAGAAGAAGCTTGGAAGTTCTTAGGAAGTTTCATTGGACAATTCTTGGATGACGATTTAACCAGTTATCGCATGTTTCTTCTCCATTATTGAGCAAACCAGGGGAGTACTAGTTTCTTTTCCTTGTTTTCTTTTCCCTTTATTCGTTTTTACGGGTACTTCTATAGAACATTGGGGACAATGTTCAACTTAAGTGTAGGGGGAAAATAAGCCTTAGAAACTATTCTTTTATTTGCCATTTGCTTTGTCCTTAAAATGATGGGTAATATATCGAAACATAGCATAAGAGGTAATTTTGACCCAAATTTAATTTTTTTATGACACATACCGACGAAAACCGAGTATTAATAGCGTCTCATGGATAGGAATGTATATGACTAGCACAAAAACCCTCAGAATTCCACCCTAAAAATGTGAGGTTCGCCTTTAGATCTATAGGAATTCGGGTATCTATTATTGATACCCAAGATAGTTTATACCTTTAGCTTTCTCGAGTTAAGGAGTGAGCAGTCACATGTGTCTATTCCGTCGTTACGGATGTGTACGTGTGGTCTTTGTCGCCTTTTCTAGAGCATTGAGATCGGTATTAAATTATATGAGTGTACCGGTAGTATATTAAATTCTAGAACTTGTTTTTGTGATGCATCCCGAGACCGCATAGTAAGTATTAGGATTTGCTTGATAAGAGGCATTAAAAATAACCCATGGTTTAAACCTGTAATTGTTATGATAGTCATACCGATCATATAACTATCCCACACCCTTGCCATGCACTTATTTTTAGCGCATGATACCCCTAGTACAACCCTCTGAGCCTATCCTTTTTCACGGTTCTTGTAATTTTCTGGTGGATTCCATATTATTAATGAAGAGCATTGTTAACCCTTAAACCAATCGTTACACCTAAATCACCTTAGCCTACCTTGTATGTACTCACCTTTAGTACATTATTATGTTTAACCCAAGTTAATTATTTGAGTACACGGTTGCTAAGTCCTTATCCTTGTAAATACTATTTTGGGACGATTGGGATTCATGGTAGTATTTATTTCGCGGAAGAATGGGGAAGAAAAGTTAAGTCAATACCCCCATACGTTTGTTAGATGATCTCCATGTTATTTTGATCCACCTCAAATCGGGTCATTAGTTAGATTGTAAATATCGAGCATGTAAAAGCTCAAGTGTAGGGGTACGTGTTATAAACCCCAAGTTATGATGTATTATGTTATTTAAAAAAAAGAGATTGATGTAGAGTTGTGTAGAGTTTGTATATCTTCGTCCGAGTCTTGGCTTAGCAACCAAACCAAAGTGTATTCGTGTAAATAATTAGCTAACCCTTCCACTCCAAATTCACCCAAAGCCACCCAAATGTATCCCATCCGTTTCCGTTTCCATTATATGTTATCTTACACCTACACCCCACAACCCTTTAAAAGACCTCTTAGATAGTAATGAATAATGCTTGCGCCTAGCGGTGGAGGTTTGATCCTTTACCAAGCCTATGGTAATTTATATGCTATGACATGTAATGAGTGTTGATTTTCCATTTCCCCCTTATGTTATAATTTATTATACACCCGAGTGAAAGAGAGAATCCCAAACACTTATGTGAGGTGCTAGTATATACTTTCCATGCTGTTAATTACGAGGTCTAGAAGGTTGTGTTCTAAAATACTTTTAAAGAGTAGGTAAAATGACCCCTCATATTGTTATTGTCTAGATAGAAAAGCCCATTTGCTTGAGGACAAGCAAATCCTAAGTGTAGGGGTATTTGATGAGGTGTCATTTTATACACTTTTTTAGGGCCGTTTAACCCCTTAAATCGTGTGTTTATGCCCAAAATTGGTACTTAATCGTTCATTTTCAGGTATTTTGCATTTGGAATAATTACACGTGACTTGGGCTCATTTGGAGAATAAACGGACAAGACTACGGACCTACACCAACATTTCTCAAGATTATGTTCTCAGCAGCTGGAGACGGCGTCACATTTTCTACGTGACGCCGTCACAACGCATCCCATGACGGCGTCACATATTCCACGACGGCGTCAGAGATGACGACCCAGCCCAATATCTAGAATATTCTCTTTCATGATGGCGTCACGACTAAAATGTGATGCCGTCACAATGTTTTTCCTATATATACAAACCCGAATTTAGGGTTTTGAGTATGTAACTTTAAAATAAAAAGAGGGTACAAACCCTAGTTCGTTTAGCAGCTGTTAGGGATGATTTTAGGGCCTAAAAACCCTATTGTACTTCCTATAATTCATGTTCTAATCAAGTAAGACTTATTTAATCATTCAATATGTCTTGTTGTGTGATTCTTATCTGTTCTTGCTTTATCTATAACATGCTTGGCTAAACTATCTATTGTGTTTATTTATGATTGTATGAAACCTAGAATGTAGATCATGGATGTGCATGTTAGGTCTTAGAAACCTAACTTTTGTTTGTATCGCTGTTGATATGTCTAGGAAAACATGATTGTGTAGAAAGGATACCATCGGGTAACAGTCTTCATACTACCTTGCCTCCTAATATGGTTGATCCACTCTTAATATATTTCACACGCACTTAGTATACCCTTAGGGTCCTTGTAATAGTCTTCATACTACCTTACTTGTGCGTTGCTCTAACGAAATACTAAGTAGATGGCGGGTTCGTGTAATTCGTTCATGACTTAGGAAATAATTACACAGATCATCACAAGTGTGACAAAGCAACAACACTAGGAGAAGCAATCTAGGGAGTAATACATGATTAAATAAACACAGTCTTTTATTATATTGTTATCACCAGTAGCGTAGATTTATATTTAGTTTAATAGCTAAAACCAACCACCTCTCCAATATATGATTTTACATGCTTTCATAAAATATAAAAACACAAAAAGAATCTTCCCTCAACCCTTAGAATTCTTTTAGACCGTGATCAAGCCTTCCCAACCTATTCCTCGAGTGAACGATAACAACCCCCCAATTCTTGCCTATACTACTACTACAACGATTAGGTGCTCTGCCTAAGGAGTTATAAAACTTCATGTAGAAGTCTAACGAAGATAGCATCAGTATTTCAAGGTACATATTTCACAACTGGTCCCTCTAGGTTTGAATAAGGTGGTGTCGTTTGAGGTTGTGTGTCGCGACCTAAATATTGTTCCCACCGTTACTTTGTTCTGTGTGTTTCAATGTCTTTGCAAACAAGGGGATTGGTTTTCTTTTTCTAAACATCACAATATGGAAGATGTTTGTATAGACGATGGCCCTTCGAGCCTAAAAAAGTAGAAGGACAAGTTTTTCTTGATAGATCGTAGAGCCATTCCAGACTACCTAACATGGAGACATTCTTATTCATGTGTTTTAGATGATCTTCCTACTGATGGCTATAATCGGAATGATGTAGAGCGGTTATGTGCTCGTTTAATTTGTCTTCGTAAGATGAGGGAGGAGGTGCTTGTTCATTATGGGTTAAGTTCTGTGTGGTTTAATAAAGAATGTGATCCAGTTTTCCAAAGGATTGATGACAATGCCGGTAGGCTAGGGGGTTATAATTTCTATTCCTTATTTATTGTTCCATTTGCTATGTACTGACTGATGTTTTGCCTTTTATGCAGAGATGAGCATCTATAATTTTATGACTCTTCCGTCTTGGGGTGATGCTAAGGTTGCTGAAGAATCCCATCATCTCTCTTCACTGCTGCTAGAGCATGTTTCATCGCATACTACTGCACCGGCAACGGAGGGTGCCATGATTTTGTTGCCTACGTCAAATGAGATTGTTGCTTCTCTGTCGGACCCGCGCCTTGCTAAGAAGTCAAAGGGTCTTTCTCATGTTAGGGTTCATTTAGCTTTGGATACTACACCCGAACCTAGCCAGCCATCAAAAAAGAGGAAGCTGAAGAAAAGAGCTTCGGAGGCTGGTTCTAGTGCTCCGGAGTTGGGTTAGGCTGAAGGTATGGACGAAGCTGACTTAACCGATTTATGTGCTGAAATTGAGAATAGTTTGAAGAGGGATGAAGGTACTTCTACGAGGTCTGCTTTGGCCCCTACACTGCGTCTTGGTAAGAGATTGGGTGCTCCTCATTCTAAGGCTGTTGTTAGTGCTTCTGGACCATCCCATGTTGGTGACTATTCGTCCATGCTTGTACTTTTGGGCCGTGAGTTTTTCTCTTGAGATATGATGTGCTTTCCTTTTCTTTTGTTTATCTTATGTTTTATATTTTGTGTTTTTGGTTGAGTTAGTTGCTTGTGAACTTTTAGGTGCTGCTGTTAGTGGCCATGCTGGGAAGTCCGGGGCTGAGGTTGTACAGCGTTAGATGGATTCGTTAGATTCCTTTTGGCACGTAGTGCACATGGCTCGTAGATGTGGAGAATTGATCAGATTCTGGAGGATGATTTTGGACCTGCTACTTGCGGTGAAGAGATTGATTTGACCTTGTTTCCTCTTACTCCTGGTCCCTATCAGACATCTTATCCATAAGAAGGTGCTTTTTCCCCTCCATAATACTAAAGAGGAGTGGAATGGTCCTCATGCACCGGAGGATAATATCTTGTGTAAGGATATTTTTAAGGATCCAGACGTCCAAAGAATGCTCTAGACCGAACAATTACCCCTGCCGAACTTAAGAGAACTGAGTATTTGCTTCCGTTAGATTTATCGAATCGTTTCAATGTTCTTAGTGCTCTGCTGGTTTCCCATGGGGCGGAGCCGAAATCCGTATATTAAATAAGTAATAACCATAACTATAACCAGTCTGGTTACAGCAAGGAATCGCCATTAAAGAGAGTTTGATCGAAAGGCTGGGAAATGTCAAGGGTTCTTTTCGTTTTGAAAGGACGACTTTGGATGTAAACTTGAAGGATTCAAAAGGAATGTGATGCTTTGGGGTCAGGAGAACAGGAATTGCGTTCCCCAAAGATGCTGGCTAATTATTCTGATAAGTGAAGGAATTGCAAAACTGAACCTTACTGATGCTAAGGTTGCCACTATTAGGTTTATCAGAGGAGTTGTCTAAGAGCGATACTAAGTTATCTGACCAAGCCCTTGTTGTGAGGGATTTGCAGAATCAGCTTGCTTTGAAGAAAGCCAAATCTCAAGGGTATAAGGATGCTGTTGATGGTTTAAGGGAGGAGGTTACCCGGTTTGTTGGTTTTGGTGTGGAGATCTGTGTTCAAAGTTGCTATCAAAAGTGATGAATTCACGCAGCTTTGATGAGATGTTTAATTTATACACTTTTTTGGGTCAATTAACCCTTTAAAATCGTAGCATTAAAGGCCCAAATAAGTACTATAATCGTTCCTTTTCAGTATTTAGCATTATGGAAGGCATTTGGAGGAAATGAACTTGACTTGGGCTCATTTGGAAAAGAAACCGACAAACTGATACGAAACCAACACTAAGACTCTTCAAGATTTAAAGTCTCAAAGCGTGGAGACGGCGTCACCATTTATACATGACGCCGTCACACTTCATCTAGTAACGGCGTCACAACATCTCTTGACGGCGTCAGCCCGCACCGACTCAACTCAGATCTAGAAGATTCTACTTTATGACGGCGTCACGATTAAAATGCGACGCCGTCACAACGATATTCTTATAAATATCGACCCAAAATTAGGGTTTTATGTGTGTAACTTTAGAGTAAAAAAGGGAGACGAACCCATAGTTCGTTGGCAGCCTATTAGGACGATTTTAGGGCTTCAAAACCCTATTGTACCTCCTTCAATTCATGTTTTAATCAAGTAAGACTATCTTAATCATTCAATATGTCTTGTTGTTTGATTCTTATTTGTTCTTGCTTTACCTTTAACATGCTTGGCTAAACCCCTTATTGTATTCATTTAGATTAGTATGAAAACCTAGAATGTAGATTCTTAGTGGAGTGCTCTTGTGATGAATAACATGTATGGCTTTAGAAAAACCACTTTTGTCTGTATCGTTGTTGATATACTATGGAAACATGATTGTGTATAAAGGATACCTGGGTAACAGTCCATCCATACTACCTTTGCCCACATGATATGGTTGTTCCCTTTTAATATATTTCAAATGCATTTAATAAACTCTTGGAGGCCGGTTAATAGTCTTCCTACTACTTACTATTGTGTTTTTGCTCACGGAATATTAAATAGACGGCGGGTTCGTGTAATCTGTTCATGACTTAGGAAATAATTACATAGATCATCACAAGTGTGACAAAGCAACAACACTAGGAGAAGCAATCTAGAGAGTAATACATGATTAAATGAATACAATCTTTTTATTATATTGTTATCACCATTAGCGTAGTTTATTATTTAGTTTAATAGCTAAAACCAACCAAACCTCTTAAACATATGATTTTACTGCTTTCTTATAAATATAAAAATACAAAAATAATCTTCTCTCAACCCCTAGAATTCTGTTAGAC
Organism: Tanacetum coccineum; assembly: GCA_026074375.1. Lineage (NCBI taxonomy): Eukaryota > Viridiplantae > Streptophyta > Magnoliopsida > Asterales > Asteraceae > Tanacetum > Tanacetum coccineum. Next base: position 91,968 of record BQNB010002733.1, read on the forward strand.
CGTGATCAAACCTTCCCAACCTATTCCCCTAGAGAACGATAACAACCCCCGAGTCTTGCCTATACTACTACTATAACGGTTAGGTACTCTGCCTAGGGAGTTGTAAAACTTCTTGTAGAAGTCCCTTACGACAACCGCATCAAGTTTTTGGCGCCGCTGCGTGGGGAATAGTTAGGTTTTGATCATAGTTTAGCTTAGTTCTACTCGCTTGAATCCTTTCAAGTGAGATTTTAATTCCGTATATTAGCTTTCTTGTAGTCTATCTTTTTCTTTGTGCCCTTTGTTCGTAACATTTGTAAATTTGTAAATTATGATGAATAGGTATAGTTATTCTAGCGCAGGTAGGTTTGATGTATACCTCTGTGATCACTTCTTGGTGTTCCGACAACATCAAGATGAATCTCTCTACGATTCGTGGACTCGTTTCAAAGACGTAATCCAAAAATTCCCGAATCATGGCCTTAGTATATGAACCCTAATTGAAATCTTTCTTAAACATCTCGACTCGTTATCCCGCCATATCATCAATTTGACAGCAGAATGGGATCTTAGGAAGTTTAGTGATATAGGAGCATGGTATGTTATAGAGGATTGTGCCTAATATGATAAAAAAATATAGCAACCCAACAAGCGCTATTTCTGATGAAACAATAGCAAATCTAAATGCTCAAATAGTTGGGAATGATATGGTTAGGGTACATGTACCTAGGTGCATGGCATGGTTAGATTATGATAAGCATGTAGATAGCCTAAGTACGATGGATAATGAGGTAGGAGTTACAACCCCTGAGAGTACCACACAAACCTTACCGTCATTTGAGAAATACACACCACCCGTGACTTACCCGAAAGAAGTAGAAAAGACTTTAGGAACCCCGATAGAGGTAGAACCTTTGAACGAAACAAAACTAGAGGAAGTAGGCTTGAATTGTAATCACAACACTCCTTTTAGTTCTAGGGAAGTTCCTAGTTTTGATGGACCGGAGCCTCAACCTTTACCTAAGTCCAGTCCTAAATGTCAGTCTAGAAACGATAACAGTCCCCGAACCACCCATCAAACCACATAGACCGGATAGTTATATGATGAAGGTAGTAGATTATTTTAACATCATCAAACACCACCATTCCCTCACTGGCAAAATCCTATCCTAAGGGTGTGTATAGTTATTATAACCCAAGTATAGATTACCCTAAGAGACATTATGGATTTAAACCGGGTTTATTAGGAAAAAATGTATCCCTAGGTGTTGATATTTCAAATTAGGAGATGTTTGATGATGATTGGGGATTAGAATCTAAGGAAGTTTCTCCTCTAGGAGAAGAACTTAGTTTATTTGATAGGCCAAATGAAGTAGAGAGAGGTAGAATTCTAAAGCCATATAACCTTTTAAAAGTCTGATTCTTTAACAAAAAATTTCTCAACGTATGGCTCCTTCTCACAACGATGGTATGTACCGTTACTATCACCCGCACTTGAACTCAAGTGTAGGGGAACCCTCCATTTTATCTGTTAAATAAGGGTAGAGTCAGGCTCGTAACTCGAACAAAAACAAGCGTTTTTTGGGAAGCAACCCAATTTACTTTTCCCACATATTAGGAGTGTCTTGTATTTTAATTCTTGATTGTTTGTTTTATTATGTTTGAATTATTTTGTAATCATGCTTTGTTTGTTTGTAACTTTGTCTTATTTGCAATCAAAAGTATTTTGCAACAAAAAAAAGTAGGACATATCCGGTTTTTAAAACCAAATTCCAAACATTAAAATAAATGTTATGATTAATTCACGACAGTTTTCGATCATATGATTGAATAATTAACTTCATTCTCAGTTTATATATGCAGTATTTTGTACAGGAAAACAACTTATACGAATGAGCGTAGGAAATTTTACATCAAAAAAAACAAATAAATGAGTTTTCACAGAGAGTGAACGGCAGACGAGTTACACTTCGACAGCCCCGTCTACCAAAGCGACACATTGACTGGTCAGATATTCCTGACGTCGTCAAAGCCACAGTTACAAGAAACCGCAAATTTTAAGTATTTTTTGAAAATAAAACTTTTACACCACTTAAAAAAGTTGTAATTCTTTTATAAACCTGCAAAACCATGAGTTTAACAATTCTCTCATCCTATCTTTACTGCTTTATAGAGTCAACCCTAATTTCACACTGTATATTATTATATCACACATTTTATTCTTGGTGTAGTTGTCTTTGTCTTTGATTACATGTTATATTTGATGAGAAGAAGCTTGGAAGATCTTAGAATGATTTCATTTGACGATTCTTGGAGGACAATTTAACCAGTTATCGCATGTTTCTTCTCCATTATTGAGCAAACCAGTGGAGTACTAGTTTCTTTTACTTGTTTTATTTTCCTTTTAATTCGTTCGTACGGGTACTTCTATAGAACATTGGGGACAATGTTCAACTTAAGTGTAGGGGGAAATAAGCCTTAGAAACTATTCTTTCATTTGCCATTTGCTTTGTCCTTAAAATGATGGGTAATATATCGAAACATAACATAAAAAGGTAATTTTGACCCAAATTTTAAATTTTTTATAACACATACCGACGAAAACCGAGTATTAATAGCGTCTCATGGATAGGAATGTATATGGCTAGCACAAAAACCCTCAAAATCCACCCCAAAAAATGAAGGTTCGCCTTAGATCTATAGAATTCGGTATCTATTATGATACCCTAGATAGTTTTATACCTTTAGCCTTCTTCGAGTTAAGAGTGAACAATCATGTGTATCTATTCCTCGTTACGGATGTGTATATTTGTTTTTGTCGCCTTTTCTGGAGCAATTTGAAGATCGTATTAAATATATGAGTGTACCGAAGTATATTAAATTCTAGAACTTGTATTGGGATGCCATTGTCCAGACCGCATAGTAAGTATTAGAGATTTGCATGATAAGAAGGCACAGAAATACCCTATGTTTTAAACCGTAAAGTTATGAGGTCCACAACCGAGTAATATAACTATCTCACAAAAAATACACACCTCATCGCCATGCACTCATTGTAGTGCAGGAACCCCTAGTACAGCAACCCTCCGAGCCTATCCTTTTTCATTCACCACGATTCTTGTAATTTTTCATGGTTAAAAGACCGACTATTAATGAAGAACATTTTAACCCCTTAAACCATCGTCTACAACCAAATCGCCTACCTACCTTGTATGTTACTCACCTTTAGTACATATTATTTAACCCAAGTTAATTAGTTTAGTACACAAAAACGAGTTGCTAAGTCCTTAATCTCTGTAGAATGATTTTATAACCATTGAATTTGTTGATAGTCCATGTATAATACGTTTGGATCGTTTGAGATCATATAGTATTTATTTCACGGAAGAATGGGGAAGAAAAGTTAAGTCAATACCCCCATACATTTGTTAGATGATCTCCATGTTATATTTTGATCCACCTCAAATCGGGTCATTAGTTAGATTGTAAATATCGAGCATGTAAAAGCTCAAGTGTAGGGGTACGTGTTATAAACCCCAAGTTATGATGTATACTAAGAAGTCAAAGGGTCTTTCTCATGTTAGTAAGGCTGTAAACGAACTGAACGTTCAGTGAACATTTCATGAACCGTTCGGTAAAATATTTGTTCATGTTTATTTATTTATTAAATGGATGAACATGAACACTATTTTACGTTCGTTTAGTTAAATAAACGAACATGAAAACAAGTCACGTTCATTCGTTTATGTTCGTGAACGTCTAATTAGGCGTTTATTAATGTTCGGTTATGTTCATTTATATGTTTATGTTCGTATATCATATCTTTTAATTGTATACTTTTAAATCAAGTATGTTTAAATAAAACAATACTTATACAACATAGCATTATACATCATTTGATAATATTTTATGTTTTTTTCTACGTTCATTTATGTTCGTTTAAGGTTCGTTTAGTTCCTTAATAAACGAACATAAACGAACATGAACATTTCATTTTCTTAATAAACGAACATGAACAAGAAAATTCGTCCGTGTAAGCGTTCTTGTTCGTTTATTTGTCTGGTTAAAATTAAATGAACGAACATGAACAAGAATCCGTTCGTGTTCATCCAGTTCGTTTACAGCCCTACAGGTTAGGGTTCATTCAGCTTCGGATACTGCACCTGAACCTAGTCGGCCAAAAAGGATGAAGCTAAAGAAAAGTGCTTCAAAAACTGGTTATAGTGCTCCAGAGTTGGGTCAGGCCAAAGGTATGAATGAAGCTGACTTAACCGATTTCTATGCTGAAATTGAGAATAGTTTAGATAGGGATGAAGGTACTTCTACGAGGGCTGCTTTGGCCCCTACACCGTATCTTGGTAAGAGATTAGGTGCTCCTCCTTTTATGGTTGTTGTTAGTGCTTCTGGACCATCCCATGTTGGGACTTCGGTCAATGCTTCTACTTCTGGGCATAGTTTTTCTCTTGGAGGTATGATGTGATTTCCTTTTCTTTTGTTTCTCTCATGTTTTATATTTTATGTTTTTGGTTGAGTTAGTTGCTTGTGGACTTTTAGGTGCTGCTGTTAGTGGCCATGCTGGTAAGTTCGGGGCTAAGGTTGTGTGGCGTCAGATGGGTTCATTGGATTCCTTGGATCGTAGTGCTCTTTCTCGTTATGTGGAGTATGATCAGATTCCGGAGGATGATTTTAGCACCGCTACCTGTGGTGAAGAGATTGATTTGACCTTGTTTCCTCTTACTCCTGGTCCCTATCAGACGTCTTATCCATAAGAAGGTGCTTTTTCCCCTCCATATACTAAAGAGGAGTGGAATGGTCCTCATGTACCAGAGGATAATATCTTGTGTAAGGATATTTTTAAGGATCCGAACGTCTGTAGGAAAGCTCTAGACCGAACCATTACCCCTGCTAAACTTAAGAGAACTGAGTCTTTACTTCCGTTGGATTTAACGAATCGTTTCAATATTCTTAATGCTCTGCTGGTTTCCCATAGGGCGGAGCTAAATTCTCGATATACAGGTCTGGTTACAGCTAGGAATCTTCTTCAGGAGAAGTTTGATCGGAAGGCTGGGTATGTCAAGGTTCTTCGTTCGGAAGTGACGACTTTGGATGGTAAACTTGAGAGGATGCAGAAGGATTATGATGCTTTGGGTCAGGAGAACATGGAATTGCATTCTCAAAAAGATGCCACTTCTGATAAGGTAAAGGAATTGCAGACTGAACTTACTGATGTTAGGGTTGCCTCTATAGGTTTATCAGAGGAGTTGTCTAAGACCGATGCTAAGTTATCTGACCAAGCCCTTGTTTTGAGGGATTTGTAGAATCAGCTTGCTTTGGAGAAGGCCAAATCTCAAGGGTATAAGGATGTTGTTGATGGTTTAAGGGAGGAGGTTACCCGGTTTGTTGGTTCTGGTGTGGAGAGTCTTGTTCGAAAGCTGCTATCAAGTGATGAATTTCACGCTGCTCTTGCTCATGTCGCATCTCTAGGCATAAATTATGGCGTTGAAAGGGGATTACGCATGAGGCATACCGACGCTGAGTTGAAGTAGTTGCCCAGAAAGTTTCTAACTTCCATATTGGTGCTAAGGCTGATTTCGACAAAGCTCTTGTTGATTTTCCTACTACCCGTTTTCCATTTCTTGGAAAAAAATTTGCGGCTGCCAGAGGTACTCTTCCTGAGGTGAATCAAGTCTTACCGGACAAGCATATTCGTTCAGTCACCTCTGTTCCTGTTGCTCCACCCATTGCCAATGAAGATGTAAACCAAGTGCCTCTTGAGCATGCTTCTGATGACTCAACCGCTAGTATTTAGCTTGACCTTTATGTTCGTTAGATTTAGCCAACTTTTTTGGATGTGTAATGTTCTGAACACTTGGTGATGGTTTTGTTATTATCGTCCTTTTTGATGGTGCTTTGTTCGCACCCTTTCGGGCCTTATGGTTTGCCCGGTTTATGTTATCCTATGCCCTTATCACTTCTCTTTGTGGTGTTGTATCTAGCTTATTCATTTGTTTCATTTTTTACATAGTACGTTGATGAGGTGTCATTTTATACACTTTTTTGGGGTCGTTTAACCCTCTAAATCATGTGTTTATGCCCAAAATAGGTACTTAATCGTTCCTTTTTAGGTATTTAGCATTTGGAAGGCATTTGGAGGAAATACACGTGACTTGGGCTCCTTTGGAGAAGAAACGGACAAGACTACGAACCTACACCAACATCTCTCAAGAATTTCTACTCAGAAGCTAGAGACGGCGTCACAGATTACACGTGACGCCGTCACAACCCATCTCAAGACGGCGTCACAAGATCTCCAGACGGCGTCAGATTGTACGACCCATCCCATTATCTAGAATATTCTATTCATGACGGCGTCGCGATATTACACCCAAAACCGATCCATTATACGACGTCGCCATGGAAAAACTCCTTATGAGCTCTTACATGATAGAAAACCCGATTTATCCTACCTTCACGTTTTTGGTGCACTTTGCTATCCAAACAATGATAGTGAGAATTTGGGCAAACTTTAAGCTAAAGTTGATATAGGTATTTTCATTGGATATGCACCCAAGAAGAAAGCTTACCGTATTTACAACCGACGTACACGAAAAATAATTGAAACCATCCATGTCGATTTTGATGAGCTGACGACTATGGCTTCAGAATAAAGCAGTTTAGAGCCCGCGCTTCATGAAATGACTCCTGCTACACCCAGTTCAGGACTCATTCCAAACCCTCCTCTTTCAGCATCGTTTGTACCACCATCGAGGCATGAATGGGATTTTGTGTTTCAACCAGTGTTTGATGAGTTCTTCTCTCCTCCAGCTAGTGTTGCCTCTCCAGTTCCTGTAGAAGAAGCTCCAGCTCTTGTTGAGTCAACCGGTTCACCTTCCTTAACAACTATTGATCAAGATGCACCCTCACCAAGTACCTCACAAACCACTCCACAATCACAATCCCAAACCATTCCTCTCTATGCTGAAGAAGAGTCACATGATCTTGAGGTTGCACATATGAGTAATGATCCTTATTTTGGCATTTCAATTCCAGAAACTGTTTCTAAAGAATCCTCATCATCGGATGTTATCTCTACTACTGTGCACTAATAATCTCTAATCTCAGAACACCTTAGTAAATGGACAAAAGATCATCCGTTACAAAACATAATTGGTGACCCTTCAAGACCCGTTTCCATAATACTCCAACTACACGAACAAGCCCTGTTATGCTACTACGATGCCTTCCTAACTTCAGTTGAACCTAAGATGTATAAAGATGCACTAACTTAGTCATGTTGGATTAAGGCAATGCAAGAAGAGCTACATGAATTCGAACGTCTTGAAGTCTGGGAACTCGTTCCTCGTCTAGATAAAGTGATGGTTATCACTTTAAAATGGATATATAAGGTAAAATTAGATTAATTGGGGGTATCTTAAAATTAGATACCGTTAGGAAGAGGGAATTGATTTCGAAGAATCCTTTGCTCCCGTGGCTAGACTAGAAGTTATTCGGATATTTCTCGTGTTTACTGCTCATATGAATATGATCATCTACCAGATGGATGTAAGACGTCATTTTTAAATGGTATTTTGCGTGAAGAAGTCTACGTTAGCCAACCGAACAGATTCGTGGATCCAGACAATCCTAATCATGTGTACAGATTGAAGAAAGCTCTATATGGGTTGAAACAGGCTCCACGTACGTGGTATGATCTGTTGTTATCGTTTTTGTTATCCCAAGGATTCTCCAAAGGCACGGTTGATCCCACATTGTTCATCAGCAAAAAAGGTAAAGATATCCTCCTGGTATAAATCTATGTTGATGATATTATTTTTGCTACTAATACTGAACTCTGTGATAAATTTTCTAGGATAATGTGTTCTAAATTCAAGATGTCAATGATCGGCAAAATATCATTTTTTTCTAGGACTACAGATTTCATAGAGTCCCAGAGGCATCTTTTTAAACCAATCAAAATATGCTCTAGAATCACTTTAGAAATACGAAATAGAATCTTGTGACCTAGTGTATACTCCCATGGTGGAGAAATCCAAATTGGATGAGGATCCATAAGGGAAAGCCGTTGATCCTACACATTATCGTGGCTTGGTTGGCACCTTTATGTATCTTACATCCAGTAGACCAGACCTGGTATATGCTGTCTATATGTGTGCTCGATAGCAGGCTCGTCCGACCGAAAAGCACCTATATGCTGTAAAAATAATCTTTCGATATCTAAGAGGAACCGTCAATCAGGGACTATGGTACTCGAAGGATTCTTCTATTGCTAGAGCCAAGGAATGTTTGTGAGTTCTAGGAAATTATAGTTGGGTCTAGGTAAAAGAGGGTCAAAAAGCAGAAAGAAACAATGTTTTTCGTGTATCAGATGGCTGGCCCCTTTATCTATATGGCCGCCCCCTTATCATTAAGGGGTCCGCCCTTAAGAGTTAAGGGGGCCGCCACCTGAAAAAATCCAGGTTGTTCAGATTTTTGTTTTCTTGCAGAAATTGGTAAAAATGTGGACAGCTTAGTGGCCATTTTGCAGCAAGTCCTACTTTTATAGAAATCAAGACTAATTTACATGAACACCTAGCAAGAAAAATCATATCTTATGCAAGGAGTGTAGAATCTAAGTAATCTTTAAACACATAAAGAACTATGAAGAAATCTAGAGAGAGAAAGAGAGTGGGAGGTTGCTTCTAGTAAGAGAAAGTAAAAGAGAACATGTATTACTATATGAAATAATGAAACAACCAACACCCTTTCCGTAGCATGGAAAGGGTTTAAATACCTTGTATGGCCGGTTATGGCCTTGGCTTACATGGGCTTTCCATGGGCCTTGGGCTAACTAGCCTACTTAGTTTCCGAATATTACTATACGAGCTATCTAACAATATTAATGGAAGTGACCGATACTTTTGTATTCCTAACAATCTCCCCCTAAGGGAGTTTCACCTCCATTTTACAAACTAACTTAAAACCTAGCATACTAATGCTTTGGTCTTCAGTCCTTGTGCTTCGCCAGACTTGTTTTCTATACCTTCAACTTGTGAACATGGCAATAATGACTTGACTTTAGGCTTGAGCTGTTTCGATAGGCTTGACTTTATGTGAACTTGAACTTCTTGAGATTAACATCAACGGATAGCGGAAGGATACTTTCTACAAAACCAAGCATAATCTCTTATCATCATCTTGTGATCTTTTTGCCGTCTTGTGCACTTCTAACATATGGACCGACATGCTCACACTGTTATTGTTTCTTGGTCTTGAAAGCTTGAATAAGACATCTTTCTTGAAAATCTTTAACTATAACACTTTGTTACTTTGAGAAAGACGTTCGATATCAGAGTGACGAAAACTTCTTTGAAAATTCTTTAGATTTAATACTTCGTCAGTTCAAGAAAGACGTATGGTATCAGAGTAGCAGATTCTTAAAACATATACTTAAGCTTTCATGATGTCTTTATATATGTCGGTCAAGTATGAGCATGTGGTATTGGCTTCGACTCATCATTAGGAAACTGCTACCACCGTCAGGATATCTGCATAAATGGGTTAGTGATAAACAACATATATGGACGAAAGTGGCTTTGTCACTTCATTGAATACGGTTGTAACAACCACGGTTTCCCTGGTTTATACTCGGTATAAAATACAAGCTTGTGACAGTATAATCTGAAGAATCTCCTTGATAGGGTATCATAGTTAGCATTAGGCCCGTTCTCATTACCGAAGCGTCTCAAAGCAACAACACGGTAAGAGTAAACCGGTAAGTTACTATCTTCCCGATTAAGTCATCAATTCTATTCGTTGATTTAACTTTACCTATGTCTAGATACCCTTGTGAGGATTTCCATGGACATAAGATTAAAAATTGATTTAGAAAATCAGTCGGTGTGTCAAGATGCAAACTGTTTTTATGACACACCAATAGTTTTAATCTTTTCAAAATTCATTCGTCAATGCATAAGCTGGACCGAATCGATATTCCTGGTATACTCAAGTTTGATATCTTAAAGATCCTCACAAGTTCGACCTACCAAGAGCTTGTTTGATGTTGGCTCAAGCAGGATTTCCATCTTCACTGTGAATACTTAAGTATCACTCAGATGTTATGGGAAAATCACAAGGATAATGCGTAGGACTCTTGATATATATTTCTTTTTTTTCACATTGTGTGAATTAGCAAGCATATTTTGGATAAGTGTCCTAATGAGATTTATGGATGATCTCTTTTTTTGGCTCTAGACTCAATAGTGCACATTTTAGTTTTAGTAATCAGAGGCTGGAAGCAGACTTCCCACCTCTCCTCAATTCTCTCACTAAATCTGGAATGGAGAAAGACACGATAGAAATGTGTGTAATCTCTTCCGTGAGAAAAAAAATAAGAAATCTTTTGAGAGATATCTGAGTAGCTTATGGAGGGATTGTGTTATTTGTATCACTATGTCCATGATGTCAGTCTTTCCAATGTCAGCAATCATCCTTATGATTCTGACAGCATAGCAGATTGTATTGACCCGGTTTTTGCCTAGGTGTAAAGAGGGATTCTTTCTTTTCACCCTTTATCTTAACTTTTCTTTTTAATTCTTTAACCCCTTTAGTGCTTACCGAGACTTCATGACTAGTACCTTGATGGGTTTGTTCCGGTACTAGCTCTATCTTAGTCAGCACTTTTCCCTTATTCTAACTTTTACTCCTTTTTTATATCATCCCCAAGGACTCTACACTGACTAGTGAAATGTCCATGGTATTACCCTCCGTTATGGCCTGGATCATGGAACGAATGCCAAATCCCTACACACCTTATAACTCTAAGTAATTAAAAATATGGTCATCTTTTGCGGTATTACTCTCAGATACTTAAACCTATTTGAAATTGCTTCCCCATCTCTCTCCTCAACAGGTGCATCGATATTACGAAAATGTTAGCTCACGAAGGAGAAGCTTGACTCATGACTTATAATCCTTAAATTCACATCATTTAGCCATATATTTAAATACACATTTTTCTCCTTATCAAAAATGTCAAAATCTCTTGATATTTTGGATATCAATTAATTCAAATATTCATGGTTTCCAGGAAAGAATGTGTATCCAGTTATTAACAAGCTGATAATTGGATCATTTTAATGCTCCCCCTCAAATTATAAGGGAATAATATGGTATTTGAGTGCGTTAATTTGATTTTTTTGAATTTACTAAGAAGTTCTTGAAAATTCGCATTCAAATACTATATATATGCCTATTTCTAGTCTACTACTACGTATAGTAAAAATTTTACAAATTTATTATATAACAAGAAAAGTCATATTGGTTCGTTCAAGTAGCCTGAAGTTCATCCGTATTCTCTCTCCTCTTAACAAACTTCTCCCCAATTCCTCATTAACCTTCTTCCAAATATCATCACTCGGAACGATTTCCTTTATCATGAATGTGAAGACCTTTTTCCTATCTAGTTTACTCCATATCCTTTTGGCAAGTCATCATCTCCAACGGGAAGCAATATCATGAAGAACCCGTCGAACAGATGAGAGTGTGCCGTCATAGAACTTGTAGAGTTCATCCAAGTGCATCAACCTGTTTCTTTAGAGCTTGTCTAGATATATGATTCCTTATGGATCATTGTATGCAGTGTATGGGGTCATTTTGGTGATGTCAGACCTGAACGTCTCATGCTTGGTGATATTAAGCTTCGTCTGGTAGCTTTTAATCCCAGTTGAAGCCTTCCCACCCTTTTAAAGAAGACAACAGCGAGATGTTTAACGCGAAGCAAGGTAAAACTGGTAAACATCCGCCAATCACAGTTTAAGTCAAAAAAAGTACATCTCTCTTTCCACTAGTTGGAGAGCTTTTTTTCGAAACCAAGAGAAGAAGCATGTCTTCAATATCACACAGATTAAGTCTTGGGAATATTCTCCTTCCCTTAAACCTTGTAGAGCTTATCTAGATCTTCTAGTTGTCGAACAATAATCACATCCAAATACCTGTAATCAATAACATCTTCACAGACATTACATGGTTAACTAGCAATGATTCTTTTATGTGGAGAAAACAACATGTAGGACTTCCAGTGGCATGCCGTATGCAAGAAACATTTTTGTTTAGACCCCAGTAAGAAGTTCCATCGATCAGCATGTTTGTCATAGCACCTCACTGAACTTCATAACGTTTGAACATTGTCTTTCGTGAGGATTCCTCCCATTGAAATGTTATCGTACTTAGCAGCCTTGGTTTTTGTTGTAGAAGTTGTGTATTTCCCGCTAGAGCTTCCACCTTTTAGATACTCGAGGTCATTGTTGTTCAACATCCTTATTTGATTGCTTTGTAATTGTTCTAGCTCCTTGCTAGCTTTCTAATAAAAGTTGCCGTTCAAAAAGAAAATAATGAACGTAATTGAATGATCAATGATATTGATACTTATCTTAATAATACATGAGAAGTCTTTGGGTAATAAGTGCATAAAAACCTCTAAAAAACTACTAGGGTTGACCTCCCAAGGGTTCCATAAAAGTTCCACATGAAATTATGAAAACAATGTGTTGGTCCCTAGGAATGTGACATAAAGTTTATCAATTTAGACTTAATCACATTCCATGGCAACGAAGTGAGTTTTAAACAAATATATATAAGCAATATAAAAACAAGTTTCAAACACATAGAAGTACTTTTAATGTATAGACTTTTATTAGAATCAAATAAAGAATCTATGACATACATTGCTTGCGGAATATCAAGGTGGTTGAATGACAATTGAGGTGTTATATCCTTTGAACTTATTCTCTAACCAAAGTTATGAGAAATAAGAAAACAAACTTGTTATGACTAAACTGAAGCTTCAGATTTCAGTAGTACGAGTCGGTTTGTTTGAGAGATAAATGAACTCTTCAATGTGTATCACATTAATTGGAAGAGAAAACATTTTCTTTGGGAATCTTTTTCCTTTTATAGGCAAAGGGATTAGGGTTTACAAGTTAACCCAATACACATGTCAAGCATTAAATTGGTGGTTGAGCTACCATTTAATGTACATATGCTTTATAGTACCAGATACAATCCTTTAAAGAAAGTTGATGTACTTCCATACCAACTTTAGAAGTAACATTTCTCAAGAAGATTGCTTTATTCCTTTTGACATAAAACAATCCTTTTCCCGCCTTGTAACCCTTCTAGAAGTGAAACAACACGTTTCAACTTCTGTTAAGGAGATAGACAACGTTCAGCTTGGAATTGTCAACCAAGCTGAACTGAAGCTCCAACCAAGGGCCTTCTTCAGTTTATGTACCGCTACATAAACTGAAGTGAAGATACTTCTCAATCTTCTAAGGACCTGAAGAGCTGACGCTGAAAAAGCTTCAGCGACTTAAACTGAAAGACTTCAGCTTGAGTAATACTTAGGGGATTTATGTTTAAATCTACCAAAAGACTAAAGGGCTCAGGAACTGAACCCAACAATCTCCCCCTATTTAAAAATACAAATAGCCTAAGTTAAAATCAATTGTAAGTGAGCAAAAAAAACTTGTTCTTACACAATTGATATGAATTGAACAACATAAACTGATAACCATTCATTCTAACTTTCAATACAATACATTTACAAAAGATAAAGTTATTACAAGCGGTTTTCATTCTACTGTCTTAGTTGTTTACTGACCCTCTTCTTTATGTTGAACTTGATGACTTGTGTTTCTTTGTTGACCTGGAATAGTCTTTTAAGTCACTGGTTCTTTTTCTTTCCTTGTTAGCTAACTCATTTAGCTTATTCAGAGGATCTTGTTCTTTGAGGGGTTTGTTTAAGTCAATCTTGAGTTCTTATTTCGTTTGAGTCATCTGATCAAATCTTGTCTTTACCAGATCATAAATGGTTTTCCATCCTTTTTTACTTTTGTCCGGACAAGCTTGTATTACTTCTCTCCATTCTCTCGAATGTAGATCACCGACCTTGAGATTTGAGATGACTTCATCAGACCCGTCTTCCCTATATATTTTTAGTGTGATAAGGCCTTTCTTTGTGAGAACTTCACATTTTGTAATCTTAGGTCTTTTCTTTCTTTTCAGGATCTTGTCACAGTATTTATCAAAGAGTAACTTCTTGGTGTAGTACCGTGTCATAACATTTTTGCCCAAAAGATCAACTAATTCATCTTTCAGGTTTGTGTCAGCATCTTTGGTTTTCTTCTCCCCCTCAGCAGGTGAAACAGTTGCTTTGCCTGCTGAAGGAACATTCATGCTTGTAGCTCTTGATGCATTTTCCATCATGGTGGCAAACCTGTTCAAGGTATCAGTAACCTTGTACAAAAGACTTGGAAGAGAATCTAAAATCTTGAGCTTTTCTTGAACTGAAGAAACTTGGCTTGGCAAATTAAGAAACTCTGTTGGAAGTTCCCATTGAAGTTCCCAATGAATGTTCTTACTCTTCCCAGCTACCGGGGAGATATAAAAAGATAAAGATAGTGGAAGTGAATGTACTCCAGGTTTTGTTGGAATATCTTTTAGGCCCCACGAGCTATATCCATGTCTCTAATATGCTTTTGTAGATCCTTAATCTCTCCAGATATCAATGATTTTTTAGGGGGAGCTCTTTCAGTTCAGTTAGTAAGAAGCTAGCAAAGTCATGTGAGGGCTAAGAGTTTGGATAGTTTAGGTTTCAAAGAAGTTACAGAAGTTCAGTAACGCCTTGGGGGGGGGGGGGGTTGATGTCTGGATATAAGGGCTTAGCTTTTATTGAGGTAACTTCTGCTTTGGATTTGTGCTGTTTGACATATTCCGAGTCTATTCGCACTGCTGCAGATTGAAGTATGTGAACCTGAGACAATAAACTATTGATTATAGCTAATTTTTTATTGATGGGAGGTAGGGTGAGACTGACTGTGTTTTTGGTTACATCATGAGAAGTGGGCTTCAGTGTCTTTTTCTCTCTTACAACTTCTTCTTTCTCTTTAACTCTATCTGAAACAATGATTGGCTCATAAGGTAGGGCCAGTCAGGAGGAAAGATTGGCAGATCTTGTGTCATTCAAGATATGTGATAAATCGATCTCTGCTTTTACTTTAAGTGACTTGCAATCTGCTCTAGATTCCTCATTTGCACCTGAATCTGTATGGGTAGTTTTTTAACCCCATCTTGTGCATATTTGTTTTAATTACAAAACACTTGGATTAGGACACTGTAAATATGCGATCAAATGTGTAGTTTTTGGTTCCTCTCATCACATACCTTGTTTTAAGACATCAAATCCTTAGGAGCAGATATTCCAAGATCAGGTTCAGCTATGGATATTGATGAAGATATGTCGGAATTTTTTTTTTTTATTTTTTCTCCTTCTCCACATCCCAACTCAAACTATTCTCCCTCCTTCCATTTGACTTTTCTCCATACCACCCACCCTCATCTCTGCAGACCTCAAGGGGGCGCGGGGGTTAGCAACAATTAAGAAGCCATGCACATAAACTGTTCAATAATATAAATGCAAGATCATACCACTACTCGTGCTCTCGAGCGGCGGGTGGGCTCTCCTCTCTCCCTACTCCGGTGGCCTTAAAGGATTGATTCGTTTCTTACTTTTACCATATAATTTTTCCCAACTTTTTAAATTCTATAAACTGATCTACATACATCGCCCCCCCACTTCACAGCGGCAGAACACAGCTTTTGGCCGTTGTACAGAAGCGCACGTCCCACACACTCCCACTGAGGTCGTCACCAAGAGGTAAGTATGTAATTTGCTCTTTAATTAGAATGTACATTTTGATAAATGTGTTTCTTGAGTTGATTTGAAATAAATACTATTAAAATATAATAACTGGAAATTAAAAGCCAGTATAGCTGATCATCAAAGAGCAACGTGTACTAGTTAACTTATTCTCCTCTATTATAAACAACACTTTTCATGTCGTAATGTCCTACATCCATAATGGTTTCAATTAGTAGTTTTCTAAAGTCGTTAGACTTGAACTATTACAATCTTAAGTCTTCCTCTCATATACCCTGCGATCCAAATCATTCCCAAATCGTAACTTCGGATCGGTAGCGCCACTCATCTACCAGTTCTCCTAGTGTTGAGTTGATTTGAAATAAATAACAATAAAATAAATAACTGGAAATTAAAAGAGTTGGAGATATCAAGAGAGAAAACGTGCTAACCTAGTTACTTCATTACTACTGTTATGAAAACATTTTCCTATGCAATGTTAAACTATGGTTTCATTAGTGGTTTCTAAGGTTGATAGACTTGAATGTACATATTTAGTCTATCCTATACTCCCTGCGATTCCAAATCAATCCCAAATCGTCTGGGAGGTAGGTTATCCAGGTTGTAGTGATTAATCCCAACTATTCCCAAAACATATCTAATAACCTATAAAGATTATTAGCCCTCTCTGAAAGAGTTCCTGTAGTTTTTAAGTATATTGAATGATAAGTGTGGTGACTGGTTAGTTCCTACACTAGGTAAGGACTTAGTGATCCTCCCTAGTACCTATTGGATCCCATATTGACTAGATAATCTAATGATGGGGAAAGCTAGGTCCAAACCACCCGTACTACCAAAACCCAGGGTTACACGATAGTCAAAGAATATCTAACGAAACTATAATCTAACAGGAAACAATCATAACAAAAGTAACTACATAACTAAGCCAGCACTTTAAGTGCTTAGCCGCTCATGGTAACAGAAACACAACAAGAAATAGAATAAATCATAGATTGAAAACTCATAATTCTTACAGTATTCGTATTTGAATGATTAAATATAAAAATTGAGTAAAGTGTGATATCCCTTGGACTCCAGGTAGAATTCTTTAAAGGTTGGACGCCTTTATCGCCTCTCCAATTGGCTATGGAGGAAGTGATGTCAGAATAGCTTGGATGAGGCCTCTATTTATAGGTATCAAACCTGTTACGATGTAACTTATAAATTTGTTATGTCGTAACCATCATACACAGCATTCCATATTTAAACAATTTGTTATGGCGTAACCAGATGTGGTGTTACACCGTAACCTTCAAATAATGTCCATAAGTACGTGATCTTCATTTCATATTTGTGGATCTTCATGGTTACGGTGTAACTGGATATGTTGTTACGCCGTAACTCTAACTTTGACAAGATTTCCTTTTAAATATATGGTTACGGCATAACTAGATATGGTGTTACGCCGTAACGTTGTCCTTGATCTCCGTACTTGCTTAATATATGTTACAGTGTAACCATTTTTGGTGTTACGCCGTAACATTCTTCAAATATTTACACTTTGAGTCCTTTTTCCCTTATTTCTTGTCACTTTCCTACATTTTACCTGAAAACTACAAAATGATAGAAAATATCTTGTTTTCGAGTATTAGTGAAACATTTGCAAGTAATATGGGGGATAATTTGACACTAAAAAGTATTAAATATTTGATGTTATCAAATATCCCCCCACTTGACTTCTGCTTGCCCTCGAGTAGAACCTGTTAAAACATTTCATAAAAAGATTTCTCGAGAATAACTTCAAGAAATGAATTTATAAAACTCTCATAGTAGAAAACATCAAAGCCGAGCACCTCACAAAAAGGGGATAAAAAGTCACTCAGCTCTCTGTTAGTCTAAGTGTTTCATTTTTGAAGTGATCGCTCAATTGCACAGACATAGCATGTATTCTATTATAAGCTTGGAAAGTAAACAAATCTGCACCAGTTAGAATTAGGGTCTAAATAATTCTTGAAAGCAACAAGGGTAATATGGTTTTAAAGGGTGATAAAGGGGTTAGGATAGACATGGGATACACATTTAATGGTTGTTAATGTAAAAACACAAAACAAATAGTCTAAAGTAATCTAAGGTTGTCATAACTAGCCACTGTCCATCCATGGGTCCAAGAGTCTAGGTCCAAAAATCTAATCTTTAATAATGGGCTACTAGCTCCATTCTTCATGCGTATTGGGATGACTTGGTGCAATAATGGGCTACTAGCTCCATTTTTTTATTTTGCACCATCTTTACATTTTTTAGCACATGGGTGGCTTTTTGTTTCACCCTCTTTTCTTCACGTTCTTCATGATAAATATGCAAATGTTACAGGAGTTTATATCTTTAATTATTGCCCCTGCAACATCCGATATTATACGCACATCCCCCCACTTGAGATAAACAATGTCGAAAGTGGTGATACAAGGAGGTCTTTATTGATCATAACTGATTGGTCTTCCACAAATGCATATAATTCTCGTTCCCATTCCCACCAAACCATAGACTTAAATAGCTAGAGATTTCAACACAAAGAGAATAAAGACTACAAGGTAGGCTAAGGTGAAATGGTGTAACGATACATATAACATTGGGTGAAAACATAGATTGGTTTAACAAGGGTGATCTAGGGGTATCTTGCACTAATAATGAGTGCAACAAAAGGGTTTATCACGGGAGGTCGACAAGTCAGTGTAACAAGTCGATAAACACACACATATAGGCTATTTGGGTGATTTCCTAAGTGTTGCCTTCTTGAACTATCTATTCCTGCTAATCAATTAGGTCTCGAAATGATGTACATGCCAAGTTCTAAAGTCTACAATACTACCGGCACACTCAATATTTTGGTGGATTTTTGAGTAATATGATGGAAACGGAATATTAGGCATAAATCTCACCAAGTATAATAAAGGGTAATGTGCATTCGGCAAAGATTAATTCTAGTTATTTAAGAAAAATTTGTCAAAAATTTTAAAATTGGCATAATTTTCAAAGAAAACTAGAAAATCGAAGGCAAAACATACGTCAAGTATTAATTCTACTCCCATCCCCCCACTTGATTTGTACAATGTCCCTATTGTACATTAAGGAAATGAAATAAAAAGGAAAGAGTAGAATTAAGACAAGAAACTCCCTGAGCATTGCTTTGAAATTTGGTACGTCTTCCTGCAAGCTCTTTATCCCCTATGATCACAAAACAAACCAAAGCATAAAATTGTTCTACAAGAATTATGAAGTGTACAAGAAATACAAACCTAACTCACTTTTGTAGGAATCACGGTTGCATTTAGCATATGCAACAAACCTTTTAAACCACTTGGTGGCCCAAGTGGATGAGTTTAGTCTCGTGAGGGCTTCCAGAGAACATACCCACAAAGTTTATTTACCAATACAAGGTTTAGACATGTTTAAAACTTTAATTTTTAAGATTTTAGAGGGAGGTTACGGCGTAACTCCGGTGGTTACGCCGTAATCAGGTGGTAAAATTTTTAAGTTTTAAGGTGTTACGGCGTAACCATGAAATGGTTTACGTCGTAACTGCAGTGGTTACGGCGTAAACTAAAGTTGTTACGCCATAACTGCTGTAGATTCAGCAAAGTTACCACATGATTATAAGTCAAGCCAGTCTTGATAATTGCCTCCTAGCTTCTGGACCCTACAAAACAAAGTTGAAAACATACAAACCAACTAATATGCAGTATGAAAGATACTTATGGGGTGCCTCCCACAAAGCGCTTGTTTTTTGTTTGAGTCACGAGCTTAACTCCTCCCTTATTTGCCAAGTAATAAGGTGTTCCTCCCCTCACTCGATATTAAGTGCGAGTGAGAGTAGCAATGAACACCATGATTATGTAAATTTGCAACTAGGTAGGGAAATTTCAAATTAGAACCATACTGCTGATGAGATTTCATTTCCTTTGATGACAGGCTCACTTGGTGTACTAATTTCTGAATGAAGGTCTCACAATCATATGTCTTCATAACAGGGTTATCATATTCCTTTTCGGCAACCTTTGTAATATTAGAAAATTTCTCCTCAAATTTGTCCAATTGCTTGTTAGACACATGATTTATAGCCGGTGCTACATAATTGTCGTTAGGAGGTGTTATATGAACCGTTTGAGAGATCAAAGGTTGCATTATGCTATCATTTAGAGGAATATCGTAATCCTGTTCATCTTCCCTTATAATTTTATGCTTATCATGGACTGGTCCCAGTGGTATATATGGTTGCACTACTGGTTCAAGGTGGGATAAAGTGTGTATGGTAGGTGTTAGAAATTGCCTAATCCTTTCTACATCCTTGTTTGTAACGTCCCAACCGACATCCATTTCCCCTTCATCATTTTGAGCTTTCGCATTATGAATTCCCTCAGGATTTCTATTCATGTGAATGGTTTCGCGAGTTTCGTAAGGGCTACCCATTTGTTCCTTCAAATGTCCTAGAAACAGCGTAGGTAGTAAGTCACGAGGAACCGACTCCTTCATGTTTTCCTTACCCATTGTCGTTATTGCCTTGACCTTTTCTCTTGTATTAGTGAGGACTTTATGGTTTAATTGATAAGCTTTTTCCTGTAGGTTCTTTGTTCTAGTTTTAAGTGCCCTTACATTTGATTCTGTGTTTTCAAGGATCTTCCTCATCCTTTCATCATCCGCAGTCTGTTTTTTAATTGTGTCCTCATAAAATTTGATGATGGTTTCTTCCAAGGATTCCATATATCTGCAATGCTTGATTGCTTCGTTCTATTTTTTGAGAGGATACTCCTTGGTTAGATGTTCCCATTTAAAACTTTCATGAATGGCATCAACGTTGTCCAAGACATTATTAATTCTTTCCCTAGTGGTTGTTTCATCATACTAGTCATGTGAATGGTCTGCCATGACTTGCATTGATTCTAGGGCTTATTTTGGTGTCATTAGAGGAATGAACCCGTTAGAGTCGAGAAGTTTGCGAGTGGAGATATCTAATATAGTGTAGAAGATATGAACCTTCTGTTAACAGTTCAGATCATGCGGCGGACATTGGTAAAGAAGATCATTGTATCTTTCCCAAGCATAATATAATGTTTCGTCCCTTTCTTGCTTGAAATTACAGATTTCTTCTAATTTGTTGGCAGTTATAAAAGGGTGACAATATCTCCAAATAAATTCTTTTTTAAGGAGATCCCATGTATTGATTGACCCTGCTGGAAGCCTGTCTTTCCATCTCAAGGCTCGTCCCTTGAGTGTAATTGGAAAAACCCTAAGCATAATGGCATCGTGAGAGACGCCAGGGAAGTGGAAGAGATCCACAATTTCTAATACCGTACTCACATGTTCGTAAGCGTCTTTATCATCGGTGCCTGCGAAAAGTTTGCGTCTTAGTTCCCTTATAAAGTTTGCATTTATCTCAAATTCGACGTCATCGCCAATCTTGGGGTTCACTGTGCCTAGTTTAACGTCATCTGGAATCAAAGCTATGTACTGCTCTATGGTGAGCGCACTGATGTCTACATCATCTTCCATATCTGAAAACTTACAAGAAAAACTAGCAAAATATATTTACAATAGGAAATATATATAGAAATTCAAATTATTACTAATTTTTAGCTCCCTGGCAACGGCGCCAAAAACTTGATGCGTATTTTCTTTTTCTTCCTCCATATCTTCCAAATCACAATCGGACTCGGTGCCTGGTTGGTTAGGGTCAAAGTAGTGAGCAAATTCCTGAATTGGGTCATGGGTTGGCATACTTTTGCCAAAATAAGTAGGAGGATATGATTTAGTATTGCTGATATGGTTCTCATTCACCTTTTTCTCGTATTCCAAGTACTCGGCGATAGTCATATCTTTAATCTTTTTAGGTCTCTAACTCTCTTGTGTCAGCCTAAGATACTGTTCAATGGTGAGATCTTCAATGTCAACCTCATCCATGATGTTTCCTAGAGAATAGATCGAAGTGAGAAAAGACATAATTGCAAAATTTCAAATTACTACTAATTTTTAGCTCCCCGGCAGCGACGCCAAAAACTTGATGCGTATTTTATTTTAAAATCTATTTTTACCAAGTTTTAAATTTATAAAACTCGATCTACCTAACCACGCACTAACGGGCAAAGAACCCGATCGTGGGTAGTATAGAATGGTAAATTCGAGGTCGTCCCAAGAGCTAAGTTGTAATTAGTTTTAATTTGAATTGTCACGTTTTGAAAATAGTTTTTGATTTGAATCGAAAGGAATTAAAAATAACAATAAAATAAATTACTGAAAATAAAAAGAGTTAGAGATATCAAGAGAGAAAACGTGCTAACCTAGTTACTTAATTACTACTGTTATGAAAACACTTTCCTGTACAATGTCAAACTATTAGTTCATTAGTGGTTTCTAAGATCGATATACTTGAATGTGCATATTTAGTCTATCCTATACTCCCTGCGATTCTGAATTAGTCCCAAATCATCTGGGAGGTAGGTTATCCAGGTTGCAGTGATTAATCCCAACTATTCCCAAAAACATATCTAATAATCTATAAAGATTATTAACCCTCTTTGAAAGAGTTCCTGTGCTTTTTAAGTATATTAAGTGATAAGTGCGGTGGGCATTAGTTCCTACACCAGGTAAGGAGTTAGTGATCCTTCATAGTACCCATTGGATCCCATATTGACTAGATAATCTAATTATCGGGCAAGCTAGGTCCAAACCACCCATACTACTAAAACCCAGGGTTATACAATAGTCAAGGAATATCTAACGAAACCATAATCTAACAGGAAACAATCAGAACAAAAGTAACTACATAACAAGGCCAGCACTTTAAGTGCATTACCATTCATTGGTAACGAAAAACAACAAGAAATTTGAATAAATCATAGATTGAAAACTCATAATTCTTACAGTATTGTATTTGAATGATTAAATATAAAATGTAAGTAAAGTGTGATCTCCCTTGGACTCCAGATGGAATTCTTTGAAGGTTGGAAGCCTTTGTCGCCTCTCCAATTGGCTGTGGAGGAAGTGATGCCAGAATAGCTTGAATGAGGCCTCTATTTATAGGTATTGAACCTGTTAGGGCTCAATCATTAAAGGTTTACGCCGTACCATCATACAAGGAAATTCTATATTTAGCAGTTGTTACGGCGTATAACCTTATATAGTGTTACGCCGTAACCTTCAAATATGCCTATAAGGATTATGATCTTCATTCCATATTAATAGACTTTATGTTACGGCGTAAACTAAACAGTTACCCTATAAAACTCTAACTTTGTCAAGATTTCCTTCCAAATATATGTTTACGACGTAACTAGATATGGTGTTACGTCGTAATCTTGTCCTTGATCTTCATACTTGCTTAATTTATGTTATGGTGTAACCATTTTTGATGTTACACCGTAACATTCTTTAGAATTTACACTTTAAGTCCTTTTCCCTTGTTTCTTGTCACTTTCCTGCATTTCACTTGAAAACTACAAAATGATAGAAAATATCTCGTTTTCGAGTATTAATGAAACATTTGCAGGTAATATAGGGGGTAAATTGACACTAAAAGTATTAAATATTTGATGTTATCAAGAATCTGCTTGTGTAGAGGAAGATAGACAAGATTTATTGGATTCTTTTTTAGCACATCACGAACAGTTCTTTCTGATCTTGGTTCAACAAATTCAGACACAGCTTTAGGTAAGAACTTTGGTATTTGATTTTTGACTTCATTGAGTACAATGGCTTGGTATAGATTCTTCAATGACTTCAGAATGGATAAACTTTAGATAATTTTGCAACTTTCTTTTCCAATGTTGAAAGTCTTTGCAGAACAGTTGGAGATGGATTAGTTTTGGCTACAGGAGTAGCTGGAGCTTCTGTTGTTGGTGGTGTTGTTGTTGGTGTTGTCTGTTTAGGAATCACTGATACGATAACATAAGCAATAAAGTTTGCTTGAATAGTAGGGGAATTTCTGATGGACTGAACATCCACAATGTTATTTATCTCTGTATTTGGCATGTTCTGAAGAATGCCAACAGATGAAATACTATAAGAATTAAATAAAAGTGATTACCATTATCAATGATAAAACAATGATGGTGGTGACTATGGTAAATTCAGCTTCTCCTTATGGGTCACAGAAATAAGAACCCCTACGTGATAATTCTTCGGCTAATCATCTTTACCAGCTTGCGCATCTCTAGTTTGCTTCTTTATCATTTCTTTTTTTTCTCCTCATTTTGCTTCTCAACAATCAACCATTTTCTACATTAGAGCCATCTCTTCATCATCTTTCTTGATTCAAGCATCTCTTCCTCGTTCTTTTCTCATCGGCTTATCTCATCATCATTATGCTTTATTCACTCATCATGTATCTGACCATCATCATGCACTTTTTCCTCATCATGAAACTCTTCATCACCAGCAGTCTCTTCATCAGCCTTTTCACTTTTAGCTACTTCTCTTTCAGACTCTGTTCTTTCATCATCACTGGTAAGTATCTATAGTTTTCTTTGAAAACCCTAGTCTGATTCATTAGACTTGTCTTAAGCAGTAGTTGATTCTTTACCTGTTTTGGGATCTATTAAGAATATAAGCTTCTCTACTTGCTCGAGTTCCCTTCTTCAAGTTAAGTAGTTCTTGTGCATAAGCTGGTTTAGAGACAACTTCTTTCATCTTCTTCTTCTTTTGATGCTCAACTACACCAATGTCAGCTTCACGAGTCACTTTGATAACGCCCAAATTATACATGTTTTCTATGGTGTTATTTGTATATATTTTATCATTTCTCGTGAACTTTTGATACTTAATAACTCAAAATTGCTTGCAGGTTCACTTGAAGACATCCCAATGTTAGATACATCAAAATCAAATACTTACACGTTAAAGAACACATCAATCAAAGGAAGATCATCAATCAAGCCCAAAGTGCCAAATGGGCGCCTCCCTGGTCTATTTGTGCGCCGCACTTACCTTCAAGTCAAAGACAGTCAAATTCGCATTAACTCAACAAGTACGCCACATAATCTTTTGTGTGCGCCGCACTTCCCATCTGATGTGAAGAATTTATGAAGACTTTAATGCTACTGCATTTACACCCTAAGTACGCCGCACATATTCTCTTGTGCACCGTACTTACTCAATAAACAATTAATACTTATGCATTTAATCACCAAGTGAGCCACACAATCTTTTGTGTGCACCACACTTTCACCCAAATTTCAGCCTATAAATAGAGCCTCAAAATCTCTTATTTTCATATCATCACAAAAACAAAAACCATCTCTTATACAAACATTCTTCATCATCCCACACAAATTCTTTCTCTAAGAATAAACACCATATCTTTTGGAGATTCAAGATCAAAGAACCAAGAACAAGGAAAAATATCATACTAGTATAAGCAATATAATGAAGTTTGCTATTGAAGCAAGTTATGTTATGAACTCCTTAGCCATGAGAGGCTAAATCTCTTAAGACTACTCGGTGATGTTATGATAATGAATAAGTGTTTGGTATGATCATGATCTCTTTAATCTTAAGCTTATGTTGCAATCTTATTATATCTTATCTTGTTCATCTTTGCTTATCAACTTAAATTATATAATCATATCGATATAGGTCGAGAGACCCATTATGATCTATGTGGTTTTAAAGATTTGTCTATGGTCTTTATCGTTTGTGCTGAGAAATCCACTTTTGTAAATTGATAAACAAATAAACTTTGATATACTAGTAACTGGATTAATTGAGTGACACATTTGGTCTAGTAAACTAAATATAAGTCTTGAGTTAATTAAGTTAATTTGTGAAAATGTTTTCTAATGAGAAAATCCTTTTTATAACTTAAGGTTCCACCTTCGAGGTATAATCTTTTCCAACAATTATAAATTATTTTCAACTATCCGAGTAGTCATCTTTATTATCACTGGTAAAACAAAAGTTACTTTCACCCGTGTGTTTATACTTTTACATGGGTTATACTGCATCCGTGTGGAACGAGGTCTTACCTAAAAAGATTATACTGCATATCTGGGTTATACTTTTACCCGTGTGTTTCCCTATAATAAAAAATGGTATTTTTCAGTCTTATAAATTTAAAGCTTTTGAAAACACAAAATATTTGCGCGTTGCCGGGGATTTTTTTAGTGTTCTGTAGTAACTCTGGGAAAATTATTTTAACTCCCTATTATTTCAATAAAATCGCCGTACAGTTTTCTGGTAAACTAACCCCTAACATTTCTCTCTTGATTGCATACACGTGCTTCCAAATCTCGAAACTTGTTGAACCTTTACCTGACCTGAACGTACTCTGAATTCGGAAGACTTCATCGACGGAAACAGAAGAGTTCATATGGATCAAAGAAATAATCCACCCACAACACCCAAAAATTGCTTACCCGCCAATTCTTAACATCAGTCACTTCCGTTACTTTCTTAATATTCTTTGAGATTATGATCCAATGGATGATGAACCCATGTGGGTTGCCGACCGTGTTGTCGCTCCAACTCTCGGTTCCACAATCACTATTCCTGAAACCGCAAAAGAATTTGCTATTAAAGGTAACCACTTGACTCTTGTCAAAGCAAACCAATTTGATGGTAGAACCAAAACTGATCCTCCTAAACAGATTCATGAATTCCTTGAAATCTGCGATATGTTTAAATACAGAGATACTGAAAATGAAGCCGTCCGCCTAATGATGTTTCCTCTATCACTAACTGGAGAAGCAAAAACATGGCTGGACGAACTCAATGAAGAAACTATCGAAACGTAGGATGAACTTCGAACCACTTTCATTAGCTGATTTCCCCCCCAGCTCTTTTCGACCCACTCCTCGGAGAAATCCGAGCTTTTTCTCAACATGAAAACGAATCTCTAACCGATGTTTGGCTTCGTATGAAAGAAATGCTCTGAAACTGCCATGAACACAATCTAACCAAAGGCAACATTATAAAAATCTTCTCTCATGGTCTCAGCGAGATAACTCAAAAAGTTCTGAATGCCGCAGCCGGTGGTATTTTCCTCTATAAAACAACAAATCAAGCTTATCAACTTCTCGAAGATAAAGTCTTACTCAAGATCGACTGGGCTAAAAATCAAAAAACCAATTCATCCCTTAAGAAAACCGTTGCTTTTGCCGATGAAGGTAGCAGTAATTTTGATACTGACAAAATTATGGCTCTAATGGATGTCATGACCCTGAAAATGGACGCTCAGTAAAAAGAACTCCAATCTAATGCTAAAAAATAAACCCATCTTGATGAGATGGCCACTCATGTCCCGGTAAAGAAGAAAGCCAAATTCATGCAAATTTCCGTACAAACCCAGTTTTTTACAATGATTTACCGCGACTGAGACTCGAGTTCGCGTATAAATTAGCGTTCAAGCGAACGGAATGATTATAATCGAGACAACTACCGATCCAATACCAATGATAAACCCTACGATCTTCAAAAACAATTCAACGATTTCATGAAATCTCAGCAATCAACCAATGCTTTTGTCAAAGAAACATTCATGGATCTCAAAACTCAACTCGAAACAATAGCCAAAAATCATCAAGCTTCAATCTAGAATCTTAAGACTAAGTTCGACAGACTTGCTGACAAGCAATCTGGTCGACCTTCTGGATCTCTTCCAAGTAACACTCAACCAAACCCAAAAGGACACAACTCCAAGGCCTATCAACCATCGTAATCTCGTAACGAGCATGTCAATGTCATATTCACAAGAAGTGCTAAATCCTATAACCTACGAGTTAACCTAAATGATCAACAAGACAATTCTGAAACCCCTATCAACTTTGATAGTGATGATGAAGACGAACCTACACCATAACCAAAGATTCAGACCCAGAAACTAGTTAAAGAAACACCATACCTCAAACCCATATAAAAACCAAAATTCCGTTATCCTCAAGTCTAAGGAAGATAAAAATGGAAGCCCAATACAGAAAATTCCTCGACATGATCTGAGCCATCCTAATCAACGTACCTATTGTCGACGTCTTAGCCGGAATGCCTAACTATGGAAAATTTCTCAAAGAACTCATAAGCAACAAGCACATAATTGACCAAATTTCTGCCGCTTTCCTTAGCGACGATAGTTCAGCGATGATCTAGAATAAAGTTCCACCAAAACTTGGAGACCCCGGAAGTTTCCTTATTCCATGTAATTTTAACAAAACTTTTTCCTGTAATGCTTTAGTCGATCTTGGTGCTAGCATTAACCTTATTTCATATTTACTTTATATGGGAAAAAACTATCTCTCAAAACTCTTAAACCTACCAAAATGAGCGTGAGATTTGCCGACAGATCATTCTAATACCCTGTTGGAATAGCTGAAAATATGCTTGTTGAAGTTGGTACTATACTCCTTAGTTATCATGTTTTACTAATTTTATGCACATTTCATCAAACACGTGATGTGCATAGACTTTGAGTTTAGTTGCAACTCTTAACACAAATCAGTTTTATATAGAATATATAAAGGGCTTCCTTGGCACTCCTAATGATATGATTTAGTTTTCCACCCCAAACCCTCAAACCTTATTGAATCGAAACAATTTATGCGAAAAGAATAGACTATACTACCCATCTTAGGATAGCGATTATAAGCAAACACCTTTATTCAACGAATTTCAAGAGTGAAGGAAAGAGTTCTCCATTCCATCGAAGGAACCTTCTTGAAGAAGAAATCTTTGTTGAATTTGATGAATTCATAGCAATGACTGACGATGAAAATTCCGACTCTGAATCTGATAACGAAGAACCACCATTAAAAAAAATCACCATCAATACAGACTATAAAATCAAGACATTCCTAGAAGAACCTCCTACAGATCTTGAACTTAAACCCCTTCATGATAATCTGGAATATGTATTCCTGGAAGAACCCTCTTTTCTTCCTGCTATCATATCATCTCAGCTTTCGAAAGAAAAAAAACAAACTTGTATCCGTTCTTAAGAAACACAAGGAAGCTTTTGCTTGGAAAACAACTGACATTCCTGGTATTTGCCAATCATTCTGCAAACACAAAATACAACTTCTGGATGACAAGAAACCCGTTATTCAAAAACAAAGAAGGTTAAATCCAAACATGCAGGAAGTTGTTAAGAAAGAAATCGTGAAACTCTTGGATACCGGTATTATTTATTCAATTGCGGATAGTCCTTGGGTTAGTCCTATTCACTGTGTGCCAAAGAAAGGTGGTATTACAGTTGTCACAAACGAAAACGATGAACTTGTCCCAACAAGAACCGTTACGGGTTGGCGAGTATGCATCGATTATCGTAAACTCAATGAAGCAGCCGCAAAAGATCATTTCCCTTTGCCATTTATGGATCAAATGTTAGAAAGACTCGCAGGAAATAAACATTTCTATTTCCTCGATGGTTTTTCTGGATATTTTCAAATTCCTATCGATCCTAATGATCAAGAGAAAACAACATTCACATGTCCTTTCTGCACATACGCTTATAGGCGAATGCCTTTCGGTCTATGTAATGCTCCTGCCACATTCCAAAGGTACATGTTGGCAATCTTTCATGATATGATCAAAGAATTCGTCGAAGTATTCATGGATGATTTTTCCGTCTTCGGAAACTCTTTCGACACATGCCTAAACAACCTCGATAAAATGCTCCGACGTTGTAAGGAAGCTAATCTTGTCCTTAATTAGAAAAAATGTCACTTCATGGTCAAAGAAGAAATTGTGCTTGGACACAAGGTGTCTAGCGCAGGACTTGAAGTTGACAAAGCAAAAATCAATGTAATCTCAAAACTTCCACCTCCTGCTAATATTAAAGGTGTTAGAAGCTTTCTCGGACATGCTGGTTTTTATCGACGTTTCATTAAAGATTTCTCAAAAATTGCTCGACCTCTTACTAAACTGGTTGAAAAAGGTACTCCATTTGAATTCGATGATGAATGTCAAAATGCATTCGAATTATTGAAGGAGAAACTCACATGTGCTCCTGTGATCATAAGCCTAAACTGGAATATTCCGTTTGAACTTA
>BQNB010002734.1:0-12282 GCA_026074375.1 Tanacetum coccineum
ACGTACTCTATGTGTTTTAACGTGTGTGCCCCCAATAGGCTCACACATTTCTAGTCGTATAGGTGCGTATCCAACTACCATAATCCAACATAAGGTATACCTTAAAGTGAAGTAAATGTTAAAAAACAGATTCAACAGAAAGACAAGAAGAATCACTTTAGGTAGCATTGAGTACAATGAGTTATAAGGCATATTATACCTATAACGCGAACCGAAATAACATACAATCAGAAAATATTAGTCACCGGAAGTTTTAATTACATGGTACTCTCCGCCGTGACGCGTGAATACTCTGCTAGTACATGGATAACATATGTATATACACTTTTTCTACCTTTATAGATTAACGTATACTTTAATGTGAACTAAATGTTAAAAAATGGATTCAACAGAAAGACAACAAGAATCACTTTACTTTGCTATAACACGAGCTTATGGCTCCTGTTATAAAGGATCATATATATTATATATTACATAATAGGGGAAACTTGGCTACAATTATTGTAGCTAACTTGGCTACAATCCCTTTCACAAAATACACAAGAAATGACTCAGAGACTCACACAAAAGACTCAAGGGCCCACTTTCTGATACAGGACCTACAATTTATAGCACAAATTGTAGTCAATTAGCTACAATGAATTGTAGCTAATATATTCCCTACATAATATCCATCCAAAACTCATCACCCTAAATCCAAACATTTAAGGCCTGTTTGTTATAGGGTTTTTGATTCAAGTAATGGAGTCGTATCTTAAAAAATGTTGTTTGGTACACTCATTCGCACTGTTGGAATGATACTACGCCCTTAAAATGATTCCTTACTAATTTGATGACTTTTAACGTAAGAATGAAAATTTTGTCAGATTCATTTATTGACTATATCTTCTAGCCACACATGCACCATACAATATTAATTTAATATTAAATTTTATATCATTTTATAATTTACATGAATTAAATTGAATAAAATATTAAATATAAAACTCATTTATTATTAAAACATAATCATATTTAATATTATTTATTATTTTATCTTTCTTACATTTCTTTCAATTCAATACCATATCCAAATTTAATTTCAAACCCTTTTGCAAACCAAACGCACCCTTATATTTTCATCCACCCATTCATCGACAAAGAATACATTTAACTACATCCAAGCCCGACTATATTGACATATATATTTCACCAATGACGATATCATAAAAGCAAATAAACTCACAAGGTACTTAGGTTGTTAGGATCCACCACAGGATCAACCTTCAAGCGTTTATAAAGAGGCATTTCCATAGCATCTCCAAACTCAGGGGCATCTTTTGGAATATTAATCATTGATTTATAATATTCAGAAATTGTTGCCAACTCCATCAAACTTGAAGTGACTTGAGTATCATCCTCCAAGTTTTCATTCTTAAACCTTTGCAAAGAATCTTCATGATCATGGATATTTTTATGAATATGAATCTTGGGCTTATATGCTTCAGATGTCGTTGGCGACTCGATCAAACTTGAAGTGACTTGAGTGTCAACTTTCATGCTTTCATCCCTATGCCTTTTCATAGTAACCTCATGATCAAGGGTGTTTTGGGGAATATCAATTTGCAAGTCGGATAAACTTGAAGTATCGAAATGGTCCTTTGAATCCGCTTGTGTTGAAATACTAGAGATGGCCATAGTATCATCCTATAAGACAAGACATGGAAAATTGGAAACACATATTTGACAAAATTTTTATAAAAGGGTTATAACAAAATTATTATTATGAAAAAGGTTTGATTTTGAACCTTCTGTGTCATTATAAATTTTGAGTATAAAGGTTGCCCCTTTTTTATTTTCATTCCTTCCTTGACAAAAACCTTATCCACCACAAAAGCAGTGGGTGCGTTGAAGTTACATTTTGAACGCTTGGACCTTTTACGATTTCCCTGCTGGTTGTAACATGAATAAAAGTCTCTGTTAAGAAGCTTGTTAAGAAGCCATCTGATCTAGTTCCGCGGATACATTGATGAACTATAAAGTCAAAGGACGAAAATGTAATATAATATATATACATATACAAATACAAATAGTAATATACTGAAGATAATAATAAACTCGCCTGAGTTTTTTTTAACATGAGTGCTGGTGCTAATTCAGCAGCAAGCAAAGAAGCTTTCTTTTCACTTAAATGAAGTGAATCTTCAGCCATGGTTGCTCCGATTTTCTTAAAAGCAGCTACAAGGGGCTTAATCTGTTTAGCCACATCATTCTTGAACTCGATTGAGCACGTCTCCTTGTTACCCTCCTTCTTGCCAAAACACCCAGCTTGCACACCTTCTGTATAAGCTTCACACGCCTTGAGAATACTAGACACACGTTTGCGAAAATGCCCAACCACTAAATCCTCAAAGTTCTACATGTATCATCCAGCAACTTCTTATTACTTAACCATATATATATGTAGGAACACACACACACACACACACACATAAATATATTCACTAAATAATAACCTTGGGTGGTTTGTTCATGCTATACATCATAGTCTTCAGTGATTTTATAAGTATAGTCTCGTTGTATAGCAACGAAAACTTTTCTCTGTGCTTAGAGTTTCTTAATTTAGGAAATGCACGTCCACTAAAGAAAGGTTTTGAGTTCAAAATCAGATCCTGCATGGAGACAAGAAGCTGGAGCATATTTGAAGTGCCATTCTCCCATATCTTGTTCCTCTCGCATTCAATTGATGTGAAATGTCTCAAGCAAACTTCACCACACTTGAACACATATGGATGGATAACAAGGCCACCAGAATGATACCTCACAAGCTGGTTTATAGAATTATTCATTGAAAAAGTTAAAACGTATTTGCGCAGTGTGTTCAGTGACACAAATAAGAGAAGAGGATGACATACAGGTGGTCTTTTAGGATAGGTATTTGGGAAAAACAGATCAAAGAAGAAGAGACCATCATGATAAGGAGTTCCCTCTGGGCCGATTATTACAACTCTTAAAAGATCCATCCTCGATTCATAAACCCTCACAAACATTGTCTCTGTAACAAGATATAAGAAAACTTGAGTTTCAGTTATTGTATGCTTGGGTATTTCAAATATATTCAAAGGAGGTAACGTCACCATTGGGGTATTTCCCAATGGTATCACTCCCCAACCATATATGTGCAGTTGACCGCTCAAAGTGGTTTTTGGAGAAATAGATCATGGGTTCAATCTCAACTCCCGGCCTACAGGTCACTGGAACAACCGAACAAGAGCGCATTGCCTGTCGGTAGGTCCTTGGGGAAGGGTCAGTCGGCACCCAACAGCCGTGCACGGGTCAGGATTTCCCCACCAATTTAAACCTTTTGGAGAAAGGAGGCAACATCTATTTATTACTATTTCAAATGAATTGACATACCAGGCAAGTCTTTCTCAAGAATCCTCCACTCTTCCCGTATCTTGTTGTCCCAGACTTCTCTTAGTGTCTGAAACATGTCACATATATGCGTATGAAAAAAAAAAGAACATGAACAGAATATTATTTGTTGTAGCTACTATTAAGTAAATAATCAAGTGGAAACACACTCTTGCCAATTTTGTTGGTGAAGTCTGTGCTGAAAAAAAAAACAGAATATTATTTTGTTATAGTGTTTAGCCTAACTTATTAAGTAAAAATAATCAAGTGGGAGAACACAACCTCTATTGTGGATTGTGATGTGTCTGTCCCAATTTTGTTTTGGGGTTGAAAAAGTCCCCCTGGTGCTAGAAAAAAAGATGATTCTGAAAAGAATAGTTCCCCCCCTCCCCCCAACGATAGTAAAAAAAAAAAAATCCGATACCTACTTGAAATTTCTATGTCCCCCCCCTCTTAACTAGTACCAATCGTTGACACTTAAACTCCGCTTCCCCTGCCATTGGGCTATTATAAGCATCAGTCTGGTCCAATAACACATCTTCCACAGAATATTTACCAACACGAGAATCATATTTCTTTAGATTTTTCTTCATCCTTGATTTATAAATAGTGAGTGGTGGCAACTGGGAGAGTCTTGAAGCAGGAATCACTTCACTAAGGAAAGGTTGCCCTTCATAAATTGTTGGCAACTTGGATTTTGAAGCGACCACTTCATCTCTCCAGACAAGCAAAGGTTGCCCCTTTTCAACTCTCATTCCATCCTCAATCATAACCTTAATCACCCTGCATACCACGGGGGCGAATTGGATCCTTGGATCATGACTAATTTTCTGAAATAATAAGAAAGAGACTTGGTTAGCGCATGTAAACACCCCGTCTGACTCACTTCACCATATCTTTATGCTAATACCCATTACCAAACACTACAAAATGATATGTTCTTTAAACCCATTTCAAGTAGTAAAGGTGAAATATGGGAATGAAATGCATAATAGAGACTAATGGTGTAGCGGTTTTTTTTTTTTTTTTTTTTGAAAAGGAGAATTTTATATAACATAATGAAACATTTTACAACTGAAACTAATGGTGTAGCTGTTGAGCCAACCTTTCTGAACATAATAAGTAAAGATGGTGAAATGGACCGTGAGTGTCCAGGTTGTGTTGACCACTTAACACGTTTTGCTCGTTTGGGATATTATTTTTTCATTAAAAGTTAGCGCGCTACAGAATGATTAAGTAATAACTACAATATACACACACAAGTAACTAAGAATTCGATATGCATGTCACTAAAAATGAAAACATGGAGATGAAGGGAAAGAAACTTATACCTTCCTCTTTTTGTTCACTACATTGTTCATGTCATCATCCATGTCGATTAACGTCAAAGACAACCTAACGAGGTAACAAGTTTGTTATTATATATAACAGCCAAAAACACATGTAATAATCAATCAAACCACATATAAATGAAATCATTCAACTCTATACAATTAAGAATCCATATATGGGTGTAATGGTGTATCATTTGTCAAAACTAATCTTACAAAATATATATTACATGTACAATAAATCTTCAAGCATAACTCTTTGAAATTCCATATACTCAAATGTCTAGGAAGCTCATGTCAAAATATGTGTTTCTAGCAAAAGGCACATACCATTATATTGTGGCTTCAATAATTACTCCTTAGTTATATAAACGTATTTTCTTGACCAAAACCACCGTTCACTATTTTTTCAGAAAACTATTGATCTTACATATTAACGATTTAGATCCTAAAAAAAAATCAATTAAGGGATAGGAATTATACCTAAAAAAATTCGAACCACTTTGGGATGCTGTTCACTTTATTTTGTGTGATGGTTAAAAACACAAATTTACCCTTTAAAGCTGAGAGAAAACATCCGTATAGAACATCTAATCAAACAAACCACTTAATCTCAATCACTATTTTATTTTCATCTAATGGTTTAAATTAATTATTATTTTAATTTAATTAAAAAACTCACTTTCATCCTATTTTTTAAAATGAAAATATCTCTTAAACTGTTAATCGTTACGCAAAACTAATTATTCCATTGCGATGAGAATTAAATTATCTTTCTATAGATAGACACTTCTATATACTTTCAATGAAGTTTTTTTCTCAATTTCCGCACAGAAAAATCACATATGATTCGAAAAATCACTTGTGATTTATTACTTTAAATTTTACACGTGAATTTGTGAAATCACATTCGATTTATGGATTTACCAAATCACAAGTGATTTTTTACATTATAAATCACATGTGAATTTATGAAATCACATACGATTTCTGAAATCACACGTGAATTTTTAAACAACAAATCACAAGTGATTTTACAAATCACGTGTAATTTTTTTCCAGAAATTTCAACACTAAAAAATCATTGAAAGTATATGAAAATGATCGTCTACTGAAAGATAAAATATTCTCGTTATTACTTTAAAAATCACATGTGATTTCGTGAAATCACATGTAATTTGTGAAATTACACGTGATTTTTCTCTAAAATTTCGCGTTTGATACATTTATTTTCCTTGAATCTGAGACGCTAGAGCTACTCAACAGAGTCTAATGAGTTATGAGCAGTATTGCTATGACACATAGATCCACAAATGTGATTTTCAAAAGAATCAACATTTTAATTAAGAGATATGCTAGAATCACATAATTTTTACAAAATAAAATTCACAAAATGAGGTGTCACAATTACAATTGGCTTCAAGTATTAGATGATTTGAAAAGAAAGAGAGAGATTACCACATATTAACATGACACCTCATTTTGTGGATTTTGTTTTGTAAAAGTTTTGTGGTTCTAGCATTTCTCTTTAATTAAAGGGCTAGAA
The DNA here is from genome assembly GCA_026074375.1 of Tanacetum coccineum. Lineage (NCBI taxonomy): Eukaryota > Viridiplantae > Streptophyta > Magnoliopsida > Asterales > Asteraceae > Tanacetum > Tanacetum coccineum. The sequence continues at coordinate 6,271 of BQNB010002734.1, forward strand.
CCCAAGGCCCTTCGTCTAGTGGTATGTGAGTTCCCCACCAACCTAAAGATTGTGGGTTCAAGTCTTGCTGGAGGCATTTGTGAGATATATCGTGAGATAGATGGTATATGATGTAAAAAAATTGTCGTTCTAAAAATAAAAATATGAAATTAAATTAAAAAAAGGCTAACGGGCATCTTGTTGCTTGTTTGTCTTCCACTACTATCTAAATTATAATAAATAATAATAATAATTAATTATTTATACTGTAAAAAAATAAAATAAAAACGAAATCACAAGTGATTTTTACAAATCACGTGTGATTTTTCTGAGCGAAATTTTCAAAACTAAAAAATGTCGAAAATATATAAAAGTGCCCGTCTAATGAAAGATAAAAATATTCTTGTCGCGATGGTGTATTTTTCGTAGTTTGACGATTTACCGTTTGCAAAATATGTTTTTTTTTTATAAAATAGGTGGAATATGGGAAGAGTGGTAGCTACCTTTGGATTGGAATAAAATGGATGGCTACGATGTTTTCTTTTGTTCTTTAATATGTTATTTATCTCACCTCTTAAAGCTGAATATATATTTCTCTTTACGCGTTAGCTAGTCGGTAAGAAAATGGAAAAAAAATTAATTAATTGGAAATCAGTTTTTATTGATGACATCGTTTATCGGGAAAAAATTTGGACAATTGTAACAACAATCTATAAAGTAAAGAAGTTTATAACAAAAACGTTTTATATAATAAAGATTGTATACAAATAATAAAAATGAGATAAAAATAAGTTTATAACAAAAACGTTTTACTAGAATAAATGATTGTATACAAAGTAAATAAAAAGTGAGATAAAAATAAAACTAACTCGACTAAAAGTTACAGAAACTTGATAAAATTTATAAACAAGAGCCAAAGAAGTTGAATAAGAGGCCCAAGCCGCTTTGGTATTACATATTGAGCTAATGGTTTTAAAATGCATCGAAGTTTCTCTTTTTTTTCTTTTGTAGTCATTCAACTTTTAATTATTTTTTGTGTGCAACGAATATGATAATCTTTTTATTGTATTCATGGTTAGTAATAAATCTGACGTGACATTTTATTAACCCCACACCCCTTTTTTTTTTTTTTTTTTTTCCCGAGTTTATCGTTAGAAATTTTCCCCCCTTTATAATAACACATTGTAGGATGGGGGGGGGGGTGGGGGGGGGGGGGGAGGGGGGGTGGGGGGGGGGGGGGGGGGGGGGGTTTGACCGTTTTGACAAAAATCAAAGTACCATGTTTGGGTGTAGGGTTTCATATCACTTCTAAACACTTAACCAATAACCACGGATTAAAATATCACAATGCACTCAAAAAAGAAACAACTTATTCCCCAATTCATCCTTAACCCTAATTAAAACAATCATCAGTTCTCGTTATTTAATAATAGACAGATACTCCACGAACCCTAATTTATGTAATAAGGTATGTCAAAATTTCTAACTTTTTATATTTTTTGAATCGATTGTGGTTAGTTTTTCCTATAATTTTAAATTTGTGAAGAAAAAACCCTAAGAATTTAATTTTCTTCATCATCAAGAAAGATCCCTGGTAACCGTACTGCATCAAATCAATTTGATGTTAATAATGAAAAAATGGCAACTTTGCCCATTTACCGTAAAGCATATGTTGATGGTGTTCAACCTTCCTATGAAATTGCATGTCCAAGGATGCCTAATTGAAACACTGCAAAAGGCTGTCATTTTTAGACGACCAAGTATTGTGCACATGCATGACTTCAATCAAGGCTTGTAAGAACCTAATCCAAGACTTGGAAAGGGTTTTATGTTAATTGTGTTAGAGATGAAAGTGTAACGAGGTCAATAACCTTTAACCATGTAAGACATTGAAGAAACATTTTGTAGGCTTACCTCATTTATCTTGAAATCACATATATATTATCTTTAAGAGTCTATTAAGTCAATCTCATACAAATATGACCCATGGATGATTTGGTATCTCTAAGAAACTAGGTCCTCCTCACACTCAACACAAAGACGGTATTGCAAAGAATTTTACTGTTGATGAAAAGTGTTTTGGATTGTTGCTAGAGAGTGTCTGTGTAGAAACTGTAGGGTGTTGAAGCTAGGACTAGTACTACATATGGTGTTTTAAGCTAGGAATAGAAAACTAACAACGGAGTTTAAAAAGCTTATGACTAGAACTAAATAGCAATGAAAATGAAAAGGTTCGTGTACAATAGCATCAGAAAGAAAAGGTTAGTGAAGATGCATCAGATGTTGTTGAAACTAGGAGATGTACTGTTGAAGTTGACTCTGAGACTGAGTATGAAAGTGATGATGATAGTGACTATCAGTCAGATAAGTCAGTTGACTATCTTAGTCCTAGTGAAGATGAATTAATTGAACTTAGAAATAGGATGAAAGCTAATAGAAAGGCAAAGACTAAAGCAAAAGATAAACTAGATGAAGAAATGAATGAGCCAAATGAATAAAACAGTATGCCTGCGAATAATGTTAGAGGTGAGACTTTTGAGGAACATGATATTTACATGAATGAGCTGCTAAAAAGTCTTAAGACTGCTGATAAAGATGGAATCACTGAAGATCTTTTCATTTCTGTTGAAAAACATGTGGAGAGGTATCCAATGTATGATGAAACTACACATTTGAGACTAAGGAAACCAAAGGTATAAGCATATGAACTTTAATGTTTGTTTCTATTTTAAATGAACAAATGATGTATACTAACACATATATATGTTTATATTGCAGGTTGGTGAAAAGTATACAAGTGTTGCCCAGTTCAAAGAGTGCCTAACCATGCTTTGGCAAATGGTTTCTCTCTATGGCATGAAAGGAGTGAAGAAGTTATGGTGGTAGCAAAGTGTGGGCAGAGACCACCTAAGGTGTCTGATCCCAAGAAAGGTAAATAAAGAAAGCAGACCAAGAACCCTTGTGCTAGTAGTGATGACTTGACTAAATGTCCTTCGAGAAGTTATGCTAGGTGGATGATTGATGAAAAACTTTTCAATGCATATCCTTAGTAGATGAACATACATGTGTTAGGAATTTCAACTTTGATGCATTGGTCAACTATGAGTGGATTGTAAAAATCTTTGGTGATAAGATTAGGGCTAACCTAGATATCAGGTTGTGTGATATAGCTGATTTAGTGATGAAAAAGTATAAGTGTAAGGTCAGTCTCAATCAATGTACAAATGCTAAGAAGTATGCATTGATAGAGTATGAAAAGAGCATTGGTGAACATTATTCTATGCTTAGATCTTATGGAATAGCTATTTTAGATTTCAATCCTAGGTCCACTGTAAAGTTGGGAGTGACTTTGAATCCTGATGGCAAAACTTACTATGATAGGTTTTATGTGTGTTTTGCTTGACTGGCAGATGGATGAAAGGCAGGTTGTAGGAAAATAATTGCTTTAGATGGTTGTTTTCTTAAAAGTCCTAATCAAGGTGAAATACTTACAACAATTGGAAGGGATAAGAATAACCACATTTATCCAGTGGCTTGGGCAGTGGTAAATGTTGAAAACGAAGACAACTGGACTTGGTTTTTGGAGTTGCTGGAATCAGACTTGGGTTACAGCCGAGGCAATGGGCTAACTCTAATGTCTGATCAACATAAGGTAAGCAATTATATCTGTTATAAACTTTCCCAACCAGTTTATTTGTTCTAATTAAATTAAATTTCATTTGTATAGGGTCTTATTGAAGCTGTTAAAGATGTAATGCCAAATGCTGAGCACAGGCAATGTGCAAGGCATATTTGTGAAAACTTTAAGAAACAATACCATGGCTTAGAGTATAGGCAATTGTTCTGGGCAACATCTAAAGCCTCATACCCTCAGCTTTTCAACAAGATTATGGATAAAATAAAGAGTGCTAACCCAAATGCACATAAGTATCTTATGGATAAGAATCCAAAAACTTGGTCAAAAGCCTTTTGTTAATACAAATAAACCCATAAAAACATTTATTTTATTGTACGATCTTCTCATGTTTTTTTGATAACATTTAGTAAAATCTCTATGAAAGTAAAAATGTCTTAAACGTTTATTTTCCATTTTTAAGCATCACTTTAAATTTCACACAAAACAAGTGAAGTAATATTTGCATCATAAATAGTATCATCATTTGCAGCATATCTTAAGGTAATCTTACAAGATTACACATGATCTCTCAAGATTTTGCAAATCAAAATTCGGATTGTGTTACTGTGCGCCGGTTCCCTTCGATATAAAAGCCGGTTCTGTTCTGCAACAGAACCGGCAGAACCGGCCTACAGTAAATTTTATGGCTATAAATACCAAGTCATTTCTCTTGTTTATTCACACATTTCTAACTAAAAACTCTCTTATCTACTCATCATTTTCTGTATTCTTCCATAGTTTTATTTAGCATTTTGTAGGTAATTCTCTTCAAACAAGAAATTACCAAACACCTCTTCGAGACGATCAAGTTCCAAGAATCTTGTCTCGCATCTCAATATCATCTTCAAGTTCACCTCGCTGAATCTTGTATATCATTTAGTAGTTGTAGTTGTATTCTCCATCATTGTAAAACTAGAGTAGTGTTGTTGGGTTGATTCTACCGAGTAAAGAATCCGATATCTAGCTTTGTATCGTTAAAAGGTGTAAGCAACATTGTGAGGCTTCTCTGTCGGTTAAATTAGATTGGTGACTAGTGTTTACAAACTCTCGAGTAGGCGACTCGGGGAGTAGAGTTGGGCAAGGAAGGTGTCCTTGTAGCCGAACCACTATAAATACTTGTGTCTCGGTTATCTCTTTCTAACTTTACTTTTACTTGTCTTATTTCTATTCTCAAACGTCAATATAGTACAAACTTCACATAAGATCAAAATAAATTTAAAAAAGTGGTAGAAAACTATTCAACCCCCCTTCTAGTTTTCCACACCTTTTTTGAGGTTGACAGAGGTTATAAAGCAATAGAGAATGGCTTAAGTGAGTGCTTTAATAGTGTAATTGTTAATGTTATACATAAGCCACTTTTAACTATGCTAGAAGCCATTAGAGTGATTGTACTTAAAAGGATGAACAAAATGAGGGAAATTAGTAAGAAATGGAACCTTGGGGTATGTCCTAACATAAAAAAGAGATTGGAATGGCTGAAGGAACAACAAAAGTATTTTTCCCATTCAATGCTGTTAGTTTTATATAACTTGTTTAGATTCACACTAATAACCAATCATTGCAGGTTTTGGCATGTAATACCTGTTGGTGGGAATCTTTATGAGGTGAAATCAGGGAGTGAAGGATTCACAGTAGATGAAGGTAAGAGGACATGTAGTTGCAGGATGTGAAAGTTATCAGGACTACCTTGTGTTTATGCCACAAAGGTAATATACTTGATAAATAGGGTACCTGAGAGTTATGTCCTAGCCTGGTTTGAAACAGACATGTATTTTGTGGCTTACCACAACTATGTTAAACCAGTCTTTAGTATGAATTTCTGGCCTGATCAGAGCGTGTACTTCACTTTCTTGCCACCAAAACCTAGAAAAATACCTGGTAGGCCTAGAAAGAAAAGAATCAGAGCTATAGGTGAGGGTGGTAGTTCAACTAGAGTCTCTAAGGTAGGTTCACAAGGAAGTTGTTCAAACTGCAAAAAACCTGGACACAACAAATCAAGTTGCAAGGAACTTGTAGTTGAACAAACACCAAAACCCAAAGGAGTGGTAGGTAGACCTAGAAAGAAGCAACCAGTGGATGATTTTGAGGATGTTGATGTTGTTCAGAGAGGTCCAATGAGGGATGAAGGTGCTAGTGGGACTAGAGGAGGTGCTATATGGTCTAGAGGTAGAGTAGGTAGAGGAGGTGCTGTTGGGTCAAGAGGTGGCGCTAGTGGGTCAATAGGTAGAGGAGCTGGTGGGTTTGGTGGTGCTAGTGGGTTAATAGGTAGAGGAGCTGGTGGGTCTGGTGGTGCTAGTGGTCAAGAGGTAGAGGTACTGTTGGGTCTAAAAGGAAACATGTGTCAACTGCTAAAACAC
>BQNB010002734.1:13896-68744 GCA_026074375.1 Tanacetum coccineum
ATAGAATATGAATCAAGTTAAGCTCAAAACATATTAACACATATAGTGTATATATAGAACTCAATCCATTAATAAGGAATCATGCATAACTATCTTGTAGATAACATAAAATGGAAGCGGCATCATAAAGGCAACAAGTTATCATAAGATAATGCATGGTGATTCTTTACTAAATGAAGATGTTTCACACTTGGAAAGTAATTTATTATTTCAAGCTGTAATACTTCATAAATTTTAGGTCATTATTTTAATCTATACTTTTATTATTTATTTTACTCTTGAGTAAATTTTACTTTTTACGATTTACCAGATAAGTTATCTCGCGTTGTAGTAAAACGTTTATTAAACGTGAGCCATCTGTAAATTTAATATCCGTCTACGTGTCCCACATAATTCATTATTTTTCTCAAAAGTATTCCAAACGTTGTAATTCTAATTGCATTATTTGCGATGCACTTCGTGGTTCCGCCTGAACCCTTGTTATATTTTATGTTTATACATTTAGGTTTATACCTTTTATTTAAATCACTACACTTTCACAAAATTAATAATACAATTCAAAAAAAATATTTTTTCAAATAAAACCCAAAGGGGCCGGCCACCCTTGGGAACACACACATTAACACCACAAAGTTGGTTTTTGTAGTCTCAATACACTCTCATGATTACCTTCATGAATCTGTTCATTTCTTATCACATCTCTATTTTTACTAGGTGTTTTTCCAAGTTTTCCCTTTCCCTTTTCTCCTTTGTTTTGGCCGACACCATTGCACCACCAACACCAATCCATACAAATTTTTCTAGCTAAATATTATCCTAAGATTGAAAGCATCATGTACTAGTTATTGTTCCTTTGTTGTAACCTCGTCAACATCATCATTCTCTTATGTTTGTGGGCTGATTTTTATGATTTATTTAAGGGTTAAGTGCCAAGATATAGATCAAGTAGGGGTTGCATTGTTATGGTGAAAGAAGGGTATTCTTGTTGCTTGGTTATTTTGAAGTTTGGGTTTGATTCTTGACTTTGTTTCTTTATTTCCATCATTCTTGGGATTAAGGGGCTGGAGCAGGAGGATTATAGGAGTTTTTACAAGGGTTATTCAAGTGTTTGGTTGGGTTAGTTTGGTTTTGGGTTGAAATTTATAGAGCAAGATTGTTGTTCATTGTTATCATTCTTCACCATTTTCATCTCCTTGTAAGAATATTGTTCTCCATAATTTCTCCTTGTAAAAGTAATTTATTTTGATGTATTTTCTGTAGTTATAATGTTTCTATACTCTTTATTATGTATTTGTAAAAAATATGGCATTGTACACAAAAATATTGGGCTAGAGACTTGATATTGATGAACTTGCAAAACTAATTTTAAGACTGTTTTAGATCAGTAGGTTGAGGAGGGTTTTTTGAAATGTTGATAACCTATGAGGTTTTGGAAAAAATTATTAGGACCTAGGTATATGTCTTATCTCTGTTTGGCTGGGTGAATCGAAGCGTATCGATACCCGATGAGTTTTTTATGAAATAAAAGGTGAAAGTGGTTGGAAAACGCACACAGATTTTCATTTGGTGATAACTCCAGAATTTTGTATAGAAACCCTATTTTTGTATAACTAAAACATGTTGATAATAGGATAACTTAAATTTTTCCGTGTGAACCAGCCTCAACGGGGTTACGGTTTGGGAGATACGTCCAATTTAGTGAGGTGGTAAAAATTTGTGAAAAAACAATTTTGGTAACTAAGAGTAAAATGGTAATTTCACATGTGTTATGAAATTTTTGAAGCTATGGGGCCTACAAATCTGTAAATTAGACTCATTTACCTTTTCGTGGGCGTAAAAACCGAACCAAGACCATTTATGGATTAGGAATTTTAAGCCCGAAAAGTTAGATGAAATCGTAATTTTGGGACAACCTACTTGATTTTGGGCTTATAAAAATTAAAATTGATACATGTAAATGGGCTTATGCATAATAATATAAATACTTGATTTTGGGTTTAAGTATTAAGTTGGGTATATATATTTTTTTGAGCCCAAGTTATGTTGTAAAAATTAAAACTTGATGTACAATGCTAAATATTTATAAAAATATTTTTTTTATAAAACTTACATATAATTGTTGTATAATATATTTTTTTATATTCTAAGTCGCGACGTTACTTTTAGGTTGCATCTAGGGTTCCTCAATACTTCTCGATGTTTATTCCGTTAACACTTATCATATCGCTAAAAGGTGCGTTCAGGGCCTCTTTTCTTATTATTTGTTTTACAAACTCCACGGGGGAGATACATGTTATTTTTATGTTTGGACGCAAGTACTAAAACTGTATGCTATGCCTGGATATTATTTCCTAAGTATCACTACTACCATTTAAGTCCCCTGAAATCATGAGCCGTTAATTGCTTTAGGAGAGTAAACCCGAGTGTTGTGAATAGATCTATTGGGACTGACAATCCCTGTCCGGGTATGTAACAACTAGTGCCACGTCAAACGGACACATTTAACATTTGAGATATTTGGGATGTTTGGCAGAACATCCAGTCTCAGGGCACAAATCCAGATAGGATTGCATAACTTGTTGAGGTTCGGTGTCATGAGCTTAGGGCAATAATAACTGTTTTTGACTTATGAATGTGTTTTATTAGTCTATTATTTTTGAAATCTTATGGTCCATTGCTTTACTTATAAAACCTATGAATTTCACTCAACATTATTGTTGACCATTTTAGCAAGTTTTATCTCTGGTCCTTAAGGTATAAGTTTCTTAGATGGGAGTCGCACGGATATCTTTTGAAGACCCTGCATGTTTTTCACATTCGATCAAACTTTCTTTTGAAACATTATCTTATGTTTTAAACTTTGGGACATGTGTTATTTGTTTCTCTGATGTTATTATAAAATCGAATGTGAACTTTTTTAAAATGACTCATTTAGAGGTCGTTTTCTAAAACATGTACTATGTGCTATGAAGTAGTACCCCCGGTTACCTTCCGTTGCTATCTTATTTTGGGGGTGTTACAAATTGGTATCAAGAGCATTGGTTATAGAGAACTAGGTTGCATATTGTACCTAAACTATAACTATTTTTCATATTTAGAGTCTCTCATTGTTTTATCCGATATTCGTGCGCTCATACTACCTGATTTTTATATTTACTCCCTCGAGCATTACTATTGGTATTATATGGATATTGATGACATCAAATAACGTTACTTTTATAGCATCATTTATCCAATATAAATAACCCATATAGTATAATTATTGCAAAGAATTGTTACTTAATCGTTTGTATTTGAAAATTGCAGTAATTATGGAGTACTTGGTGAAGATTAGCAAAAAGGCACGCATTCTGGAGCTTAAACGAAGAAATATGAAGATTACTGTTCTGACATCCTATACGCCGTATCCATCAAGGAAGATACGGCATATCTGTGCCTGTACTTCACCAAAGACCACAAGGGAACAAGGATTAATACGCCGTATCGATAGGAGTCTATACGCCGTATTCAAGTTATGATAATAAAATATTTTGGAAGATATCGAACGTGGTCCTTACTCCAAGAAACACCTGATACGTCGTATTGACCTCAGTCAATACGTCGTATCGACCAAATTTCAGACCTTATAAATACAAAACCTAAAAACGGGTTTTCAATGTGCTAAATCATATTTTCGATACCTAAACCATAAAAGTTTATTTTCAGAAGAGAAAAAGAGCAGAATAGGTCTTGCAACGTAGTTAATTCTATAGGAAACAACTTGTAATCTCCTATACTCTTGTAATCGTTCAGTTTTTGGTATCATTCGTTAACTCGGTTAGTTTACCCTGGCTTAATTATTTCTCTTGTATTGATTATGACGTTTGAAGGCTAATACCTTCGGGTATTAGCCATTATTATGAAGATCTGAATGTTTAGTTTGTTTATCTCGATTGTTTAATTTATCGTTGATTGCTTGTTTATGTTTATCAGTTTATACTTGTTTACGTGCTTTTGTATGCGATCTATTATTCAACTGGATCTAGTGATACGGACCAAGTAATCTAGATGCTGGGATGGCTCTCCATATAGTGATTAATACATCTAGACCGACAGGATCATGAATAATAACATATCTTTGCCCTTAGATTGCGAGCTTAGTTGGACCGGCAGGTGACCCTTGGGATCTACGAGTACGTTCTTAATTAATTGATAAAGACTTGGTTAGTGGACTACAAGTGTATGAATTGCCTTTAAGCAGTAAGTGGGTAAAGTCTCTATGACCTAGGGTTTAACAAGATCGCCATTGCTTTAATCCCTAAGATAGATTATAATCAGCAAATAAGGATGCTTTATGCGGATACGTTTAATTGTGACAGAATTCTTTGTATCTAGGTCTTAGGAAGAAATACCGCCTAAGTCTTAAGAATGATACGCCGCCTCAAGATAAGTAATCATTGCACTAAATAAACAAACCAACGTTCTAATTGGATTAATAATGTTTAATATAGTTTTCTTATATTTGGCTAGACCGCTCTTTTATCTTCTGTTAATTTACTTGCGTGTGTTTTAGTGTCTTAAGTTGATTTTAGTCACCACAAAACCCGTGCTAGTCTCTCAGGCTAAAAAAAACCCCTTATCCGTTAGATTTAGGATTAACATAGGTTTAACATAAGTTTAACATAGAATAGAATTAACTTAGTTTAGACAACCAAAATATTAATAAAATAAAAGATTGTTTCTCGCTTTTAGTGATCGACATTGTACTTACCACGAAACTCCCATCTGACCGGGTACACTACCCGTTAAAGTGTCGTTTTTGTAAAGTCGGCAAAATATAAATTTAGAACTTGAAACATAAATTACAACCACACAACAACACATCAAGTTTTTGGCGCCGTTGCTGGGGAGTGAAAATTTAATCTTGATTTTTATTTGATATTTTGGTTTTTAGCATTAGATTAGATCTATAGGATTAGTGTACAATTCTGTATATTTGTTTGTTTAATTGTTTTCTAAATACACTGTTCTGGTCGATAACCTGATATGGCGTATCTATTTCCATTGGATACGGCGTATCCAACTTTCTTGTCCAATACAGCGTATTCGTTTAAAATATTAATACGGCGTATTTAGTCTAATTGAATACGGCGTATTAATCATCTGATACAGTAACAGAACTGGTTTTTCGCATTTGATTTCCGCATATTTGTATTTTCTTCCTCCTGAGCCCATCCTACTGATTGTTTATCCCTTGTTTCAGGTAGTGCATGACAAGGAGTTCAACAAAGGAACTATTTACGCCCTTCAAAGATCCGGAACGAGAATTTCGATCATCTGGGAAACTTCTCAAGACACTAAGTCTTGACGAATCAAGATCACCTGAATTCAATCTATTTTCTGATTTAGAAGAATATTCTGAGGAAGAAGTTGCGGAAATAATGGCGCAAACCATGGAACAATACATGAGCAAAACCCGAGCTGACTATGGATCGGAATTTGCTAGGCCTAAAATTGATGACAAAGATAACTTTGAACTAAAAGGCCAATTTCTCAAGGAACTACGTGACAACACCTTCAGCGTGTAATAACCGGCAATTTTCGAAATTTTTAAATGACTATTTTACCCTTTGACTTTTCGGGTCCGACTTGACTTTTTGACTTTTGATATTTTATTGTCACATAAAAACGATTACCGCGTAACCGGTAATTTTTCAGAACATATTTAAATATTAAATCATATTTATTATTACATATCTCTCATGTGCAAATTTATTTTTAACTTATTTGACTTGAAAACGAGAAGATATATGTTATTCCTAAGTTGACTTATAAAAAACGACCCGCTAAATCACGTTTTCACGACTCGGACTCTAAAGCAATTTGATGTAAAACGATATTCCGGACAACGTTTCAGTTTTATTCGAGACCTGAAACCAAGCATAAAATGACTGAAATACCCTCGCAAATTTTTGTAAACGAGAACAACGCGTACCGACACGAAAATAATCTAATTATATTAAATTATCACTTTTTATTAAATAAAAATATTTAATAAATTATTTAACATTTTATTTCAAAAACGTTTGTTGAAAACGCGAATATTCAAATTTAAGTTCATTTTACGAACAAAGCTTTCCCGATGGCTACACGAATAAATAATAAACATTTAAATAAACATTATAAAATAATAGTCGAGTAAATACTCATTTTTCATGGAAAAATCATTTGGAACGTAACGGCGCAAGTTTCCTGTTTTGAATCATCCGTTAACTAGCCCAAACGAGTCCCGAACCATTATTTTACAAAACCACACTTAATAGTTACACTTTTGATCCTTGTGGTAAGTTCGGATCATGAAGATGCGAACGAACACATTGAGAAAGTCCTTGAGATCGTCCGATTTATTCCATATCCCTAATATAACTCAAGACCAAGTGATGCTTAGAGCCTTCCCTATGTCCCTAATCTGGAGCAGCGAGTCGTTGGCTAAGAAAATAAACCATCTATTTCAATACAACTTGGGAAATCAGAAGACAAAGTTTGCTAAAGCAATTATGTGTCCACAATCTCGTACACAAAGAAGGTGAATAAAAAGGTTTATGCTTGCTCAAATAGGATGAGAACAGGAAAGTAAATTACCCTACTACAGCCAAAGATTGCCCACCAAAAAAAGTAAAACCTGAAGAAGCTACTAAAAACTGCAATTTTGTAGACCTTTCCAAGGAGGGGGATATAGAGCAGCAGCTCTGGGATTCTACCAAAGAAACAATGCAAACCCTTCATATCAAGAACGAAGACAATCAATGGAAGAAACCCTGAGCAAGTTTATAAGTGAATCAACGAAAATACATGAAGAAAACTCCAAACTTGATTAAGAAATCCTGAGCTTCGACAGAATGCTTGCCGTACTAAACCGAAAGTAGCTTCGATTTAAAACTTTAGAGATTCAAATCGGGCAAATAAGCAAGGTACTACAGGAAAAAGGATTACTGAAGCCAACCTGAGAGATCATGTCAAGTTGATCTTGACTACTATTGAAGCTGATTCAAACCCGATACGCCATATTGGATCACCCCAATACGCCGTATCCACCCCACAAAATAGAAGACAAATGTTCGAGTCAAGACAAATGACAATCCCGTTTCTAAGTCATTTGAATGATTACTATTGTGAAGAAAAGAAGGGATCATATAGACCGTAATTCTCAGAAGCTTACTCATATGGAGCTTCACATATCGATAATTCCATACCCCGAAAGGAGAAAGACCCAGGAAGTTTCACTTTACCTTGCTATATTAATAATGTTTTCTTTGATAATGCCCTTGCTGACTTAGGAGCTAGCGTAAGTGTCATGCCTCTCTTGACCTACCTTAACTTTGGTTTAGGCGAATTAGCTCACACTAAGTTGACTGCTTAAAACAAATAAAAATAAAAAATAAAAAAAGAAAAAAAAAAAAAAAAGAAAAAAAAAAAAAGAAAAATGAATTAGCAGATAAAGACTGTTAAAATATCCAAAAGGAATTGCTAAAAACGTGCTAGTAGGTATTGGTAAATTTGTTTTCCCCGTAGACTTTATAATTCTTGATATGCCCGAGGATGTCAAAGTGCCCTTGATCCTCGGAAGACCATTTTTGTCTACCGCCCACGCTAAGATTGATGTATTCAAAAGAAAGATTACTTTGAGGGTGGGAGATGAGAAAATTATTTTCAAAAGTGTTAAACCTGCTAGTAGTTTGATTTAGAGGGTCTACATGTTAAGTTTAAGAGAAAGAATGGAACTTGATTTAGAATAAAGCTAATGGGACAAACTTGAATGTAAATAGATCATTAGACCCTTTATATGAAGATTACATCGAATTGAATGATCTTAATGTACCATTAGAACTTAGGAGAAATCAAGTTGATGATTTGATGCCCACCATTGAGGAAGGTGAGGTAATTGATGAGCTCATGATTGACATAATCAAGACTAGGAATAATGAAAGTTTTGACGAGTACCCTAGTTTTTGTGACTTTGATCGGAAGATCCATATTGATTGTGCCTACAACTTAAGATTTTTTTACATGATAGGTTTCGAGCATGTATATGCTAATTTTTCCTAATTTTGTCCGTCAATGTGATGTCTAGGGAATTCTACAATTCTATAATGAAGGAAAAAGTTGAATACAAAGGAAAGAACGTAGTCAGAACTTTATGAATGTACCTATTTTTGTCGAAGATTTTTCTGTTGTAACTCATTTTGCAGTAGTGGAAAATATGGATGGCTACCGAGATCAAGACATGGGAGATATCATCCTTGGAGAACCGTTCTGCAAAGTTTCATGTGTGGAAGCAAGAAGGTTTGATGGGTTAATCACTATCCACAATGGTAGTGATAACGTGACTTACCAAATAGCGCGATCCACATTCCACGAGTTTAAACATCTATCTAATGCCCAATGCAACAAGATCAAGCTGTTACTAAAGGTGAGTGTGCATGATAAGCTTAATGGAATCTCGTATCCATACCAAAAGCTCAAAAGTTTCTAGAGGGGTCTTGAACTTAGGACCCGAATATGTCTGAGATGTGAAGATGGATGAATGGCTTACACGCAGGCATGTTAGCGTGCATGAGATGGAGTGAAGAAAGCTAGAAGGAAAAAGTCTAACTTAAAGACTAGCTGAAAGAAAAGTGCTTCCTGGGAGACAACCCGGATTGCTATTAATTTTTTATCGAGTCTCTTCCCAGACATCAATTCGGCTTATCCGCCTCATACCATATGGCGTATTGAATGTCTGGACGTGATCAAGTCCTTTACTTTTATGCACGAGAAAAACATTATAGTCAGTTCTGGCAATAACGGCGTATCATGCACACGATACAGCGGATGAAACCCTTTACCAAGCATGGGAGCGATTTAAAGAACTCTCGATGAAGTGTACTCAACACTATTTAACGGAGATGCAGGAGGTAATCTTGTTTTATAACGGACTGGAAGTCCCAACTAGACATATTCTTGATTCAAAAGGTTCCATACCATCTAAGACCACTACCGATGCAAAAGTAACCATCCAAGAAATGGTTGAATACTCTCAAAAATGGCACAATGGAACATCTAGGACAAGAAGTACTAAAACTTTTGACGGATTGGCAGCCATACAAGAACAACTTAATAATCTTGGAAGAGAAATCAAGAAGGTGAATAAAAAGGTTTATGCTGCTCAAGTAGGATGTGAACAATGTAAAGGACCCTACTACACCAAAGATTGCCCACTCAAAGAAGAAGGTAAAACCCTTGAAGAAGCTTACTACACTCAATTTTGTGGACCTTTCCAAGGAGGGGGATATAGAGCAGCAGCTCCGGGATTCTACCAAAGAAACAATGCAAACCCTTCATATCAAGAACGAAGACAATCAATGGAAGAAACCCTGAGCAAGTTTATAAGTGAATCAGCGAAAATACATGAAGAAAACTCCAACATGATTAAAGAAATCTGAGCTTCGACGGATGCTGCCGTACGAAACCAAAGAGCTTCGATTAAAACTTTAGAGATTCAAATCGGGCAAATAAGCAAGGTACTACAGGAAAGAGGATTTGGAAGCCTACCTAGCTCTACTGAAGCCAACCCGAGAGATCATGTCAAGTTGATCTCGACCACTGCTGAATCTGATTCAAACCCGATACGTCGTATTAGATCACCCAAATACGTTGTATCCACCCTACATAACAGAAGATTAATGTTCGAGTCAAGACTAATGACAATCCCATTTCTAAGTCGTTTTAATGATTACTACTGTGAAGAAAAGAAGGGATCATATGGACCGCAATTCTCAAAAGCTCACTCATATGGAGCTTCACATATCGATAATTCCATACCCCGAAAGGAGAAAGACCCATGAAGTTTCATTTTACCTTGCTATATTAATAATGTTTGCTTTGATAATGCCTTTGCTGACTTAGGAGCTAGCGTAAGTGTCATGCCTCTCTCGACCTACCTTAACTTAGGTTTAGGCGAATTAGCTCACACTAAGTTGACAGCTGAATTAGCAGATAAGACTATAAAATATCCAAAAGGAATTTCTGAAAACATACTTGTAGGTATTGGTAAATTTGTTTTCCCCGTAGATTTTATAATTCTTGATATGCCCGAGGATGTCAAAGTGCCCTTGATCCTCGGAAGACCATTTTTGTCTACCGCCCACGCTAAGATTGATGTATTTAAAAGAAAGATTACTTTGAGGGTTGGGGATGAGAAAATTATTTTCAAACGTGTTAAACCTGCTAGTAGTTTGATTAAGAGGGTCTACATGTTAAGCTTAAGAGAAAGAATGGAACTTGATTTAGAAGCTAGGCTAATGGGACAAACTTTGATGTTAAATTGATCATTAGACCCTTTATTTGGAGATTACATCGAATTAAATGATCTTAATGTACCATTAGAGCTTAGGAGAGATCAAGTTGATGATTTGATGCCCACCATTGAGGAAGGTAAGGTAATTGATGAGCCCATGATTGACATAATCAAGACTAGGAATAATGAAAGTTTTGATGAGTACCCTAGTTTTTGTGACTTTGACTGGAAGATCCATATTGATTGTGCCTACTACTTAAGATTTTCGTGCATGATAGGTTTCGCGCATATAAATGCTAATTTTTTTCCTAATTTTGTCCGTTAATATGGTGTCTAGGGAATTCTACAATTCTATTATGAGGGACAAAGTTGAATACAAAGGAAATAACATAGTCGGAACTTTTATGAATGTACCTATTTTTGTCAGAAATTTTTCTGTTGTAACTCATTTTGTAGTAGTGGAAAATATGGATGGCTACCGAGATCAAGATATGGGAGATATTATTCTTGGAGAACTGTTCTGCAAAGCTTCATGTGTGGAAGCAAGAAGGTTTGATGGATTGATCACTATCCACAATGGTAGTGATAACATGACTTACCAAATAGCGCGATCACATCCGAGGTTTAAACATCTATCCAATGCCCAATGAAACAAGATCAAGCTGTTATTAAAGGTGAGTGTGCATGATAAGCTTAATGGAATCTCGCATCCATACCAAAAGCTCAAAAGTTTCTACAAGGGGTCTTGAACTTAGGACCCGAATATGTCTGAGATGTGAAGATGGATGAATGGCTCACACGCGGGCATGTTAGCGTGCATGAGATGGAGTAAAGAAAGCTGGAAGGAAAAAGTCTAACTTAAAGACTAGCTGAAAGAAAAGTGCTTACCGGGAGACAACCCGGATTGCTATTTATTTTTTATCGAGTCTCTCTTCCCAGACATCAATTCGGCTTATCCGCCTCATACCATACGGTGTATTGAATGTCTAGACGTGATCAGTCCTTTTCTTTTATGCACTAGAAAACATTATTGTCAGTTCTGGCAATACGGCGTATTCATGCACACGATACGGCGTATTTGGCAGACTGACCCGTATTCAGATACTTTTTACAGGTTTCTTGATACGGCGTATTCCAATTTATGGATACGACGTATTGGTCTCTTGTAAAGTTTATTTAGTTTATTTATAGTTAACCGTAGGTACCGAGATAGGATTTTGCATGTTTTTCCTATATTTTGCACATGACCTCATTACAAAGAAATCGACAAAGTTGGTGAAGTATCGATCATCTAGAATCATGTGTGTTGTAGTCATGCTGGTATTCAGATGCATTTACAACACACATTCTTGCTCATAAACTCAACTTGGAGAATCTACCGAGAAAAATATCAAGGGAGTTTCTCATTCTAATTTTTTTAATTTCCCGTTTTTAATGTTTTATCTATACAACGAGGACGTTGTATAATTCAAGTAGGGGGTGGGAATTAGAATGCATACTTGTCTTATTTTTCACACTAAAATAAAAATTATGCTCAAATTTAAAAAAATTCAAGCATACTTTTGTGAAATTACTTGTTACATAACCCGCACACAATAACCCTTATTAGATATTGTGAGGATTTAACCTTATCCATTTCCAAATGTTTAGCCAAATTCCACAAAAATATAAGTGTGCCGGTGATGTTGTAGACTTTAGAACTTGGCTTGTAATATCTATTCGAGACCACAATAATGAGTACTATGGATTTAGATGGAGTAACTTGTTTAAATTGGCAAATTTCTAGGATTACAACCAAAAAGCCTATATATGTTGTTTTATTAACTAACTACACTGGTTAGTTAAATCCCGTATAAACCCTTTGTTTACTCTCATTATAAGAGTAAGATACCCCTAGAAAAACCAATAGATCCAATCCTTTAGGAATAACACCAACTGTTTGTTTCGTTACACCTTTACACCTTAGCCTACCCTGTTAGATTAAGTCCATTTATCAGTTGCTAGTTGCTTAAAGTGTGAAGTATGTATTTCTCGAGTCTTGTGTTATTTTCTATCTTTGGTACGGTTGGGAAGAAATTTGCACATTGCAAATGGGAATGTATAAAGTAGTCCTAACTCATGTATTTTTACTACCATCATAATTATTGGTACGTCCGAAGAATGAAGAATTATCGAAGGAATTATCCGGAGTTATTATGATCGTGAAGATGGTGAAATTACATCAAGATTTGTAGTTAGTATAGTTTAAAAAAATTAAAAAAATCACAACAAAAAAAGAGGAGGAAAGTTTGAAGGTAATCGTTTCGCAAAATCTTAAACCGAAGGAATTATATGAAGGATCGATTATTCATTGATACGTCTTATAAGTCAACGATGTAAAGTTTTGTATAAAGTGGTAGATATCGCTACTTGTCTTGTAAAAGTATATAAAGTATGGGATGATTGGGAGTTCACCGTTATGGGAACGCCAACTTAGGTTGTTGTTTTTGATCAATGATCAAGATGTTTGTGTATATCTGCTTGGACTTAATCTATTTGTTTCGTGAATTTTATTTAACAGTAATTTATTTCCCTTTCCTAATCATTAACCTTGGGTTTTACTCGAATGAGGATGTGATTGAGTCATGCATGTCTATTTTGTCGTTACGGCCATGGATGCGTGATTCAGCTGCTTATTCTTGATTGAAGTCTGCTTATAAGTGTCTTGTTTTGTTATTTGATAATCTGTTTTTAATAATTTAGGACCAAATCAGCTTAATATCAAAAGAAAAATGATTTGTGAAAACTTTAAGGGTGTTTGGAACAAGCAGTAAACTAACCCAGTGGTTAGTACTAGCTAGTTCTCTTTATGGGATTTTAAAGCTAGCAAGACTTTAACTTTAAAGCTAGCAGTACTAACTCCAAGTTAGTACTGGTAGTTAAAACTGTTAGTACTGTTGGTTCATTATTGCTTATTAGCTTATTATTTCTGCTTATTTAAGATTTCCTTAGCTTTTTAGAGTAGATTAAGCCCATTTTCGTTTACTGTCTTTAGTAGAGCTTATTTAAGCTTATTCGCCTTTTCAAAGCAATTTTAATAGTTTATCAGTTTGTAGCTTTTTAGCTTATTTGCCATTTTAGTTTATTCTAGTTGCTTATTCTTATGCCTGAGTGCTTATTAGGGGTAGTTAAATATCTGTTTTAGCCTATTTGCTTATTTCTTGTTTCATTGTGTTTTGTTAAAGCTAGCAGTATTAACTCAAAGCTAGCAGTACTAACTCCAAGTTAGTACTGATAGTTAATACTGTTAGTACTGTTGTTAGTACTGCTGAGTTTCTCCTGCTTAACTTAGTTTAATTGCTTGCTGAATTTGCTTATTTAGAGTTAGTCTAGCTTACTTGGTTTGTCTTAAGCTTATTTGAGCTTATTTATTTCTAAGTATAAAAGTTTTAAGTGTTTTTACCATTCCTAGCCTTTATGCCTGCTCTAGCTTATTTTCCTTGCTTATCTTTTCGTGCATTTGCTTATTAGTTTTAGTGCCCAATCATATCCTTGTCATATTCAAACATCGATTATCAATTCGTCATTCGATTTTCCATTCAAGCCTCGTTGGGACATAACGACCCGGAAATACTCTATACTACCTCCGGTTTCATTGATTTTGTGGATTTTGATCCTTGTTACATATTTATATTTATTTATATTTATTTATATATATAAAGGAGTAAGAATACGCGAGTCAATTTTTGGCGCCGTTGCCGGGGAGGCTGTGAAAACGATTATAGTTACGTTTGACAATTTGTGTTTGAATCTGTGAATATTTTCTTTTATAAAAAGTACAAAAATATTTTTCATTTTCTTTTATTAGTATAATTATCATATAAAAACAAAAGAAAAACCAAAAATATAAAAACATTGTCCATAAAAAGAAATAAAATTCACAAATTGGTAAAAATACCAAAATATAATATTCTCAATTGAGGTATTATCATAATAACTTCCGGTGAACTTGTTGGTTCCCAACTCGAACAAAAGATTTAAAAACTTGTCATTTGTGTCCGATTATCAATTCGTCATTCGATTTTTCCATTCAAGCCTCGTTGGGACATAACGACCCAGAAATATTCTATACTACTTCCGGTTTCATTGATTTTGTGAATTTTGATCCTTGTTATATATTTATATTTATCTATATATAAAAAGGAGTAAGATTTCGCCAGTCAAATTTTTGGCGCCGCTACCGGGGAACAAACCCGGGTCACCCGCGTGACAGGCGGGAATACTTACCACTATACTCCAAGTTAATACTGCTGAGTTTCTCCTGCTTAACTTAGTTTAATTGCTTGCTGAATTTGCTTATTTAGAGTTAGTCTAGCTTATTTGATTTGTCTTAAGCTTATTTGAGCTTATTTGTGTCTTAGTATAAAAGTTTTTAGTGTTTTTACCATTCCTAGCCTTTATGCCTGCTCTAGCTTATTTTCCTTGCTTATCTTTTCGTGCATTTGCTTATTAGGTTTAGTGCCCAATCATATCCTTGTCATATTCAAACATCAATTATCAATTCGTCATTCGATTTTTCCATTCAAGCCTCGTTGGGACATAACGACCCGGAAATATTCTATACTACTTCCGGTTTCATTGATTTTGTGAATTTTGATCCTTGTTATATATTTATATTTATTTATATTTATCTATATATAAAAAAGAGTAAGATTTCGCCAGTCAAATTTTTGGCGCCGTTGCCGGAGAGGCTGAAAAACGATTATCGTCACGTTTGACAATTTGTGTTTGAATTTGTGAATATTTTCTTATAAAAAAAATAATATATATACGAAATATTTTTCATTTTCTTTTATTAGTATAATTATCATATAAAAAAACCTAAAATATAAAAACATTGTCCATAAAAAGAAATAAAATTCACAAGTTGGTAAAAATACCAAAATATAATATTCTCAATTGAGGTATTATCATAATAAATTTCGGTGAACTTGTTGGGATCCCAATCGAACAAAGAATTGTGAAAACTTGCCATTTGTGTCTCTTACACGTACGTCTCCCCCGATTTGATTAACAAACTAAAAAGTGGGTAAAGGAGGGATTTATCCGAGAACTACGACCCGAAAGGAAAATAAGCCTTCGCGCTTATTCCGACTCCTCCGCTCACACAGTGCATTTATCATTTGAGAGCTACCGTGAAGTAAGTAGATTATTTGGTTGAAGTTGTCCTACCTCATTGTCCGTTAAAATACATTGTGAATAAATCTTGAAAAACCAAAAAAATTAGAGTAAATTTTCTTTTGAATTTCAATTTTGTGCATGCGCACTACGTTCTCAAGACCGTAAACCGTCGACAACAACAGTCCACAAACTTCTCATTTGAATCACCCAATCATGAGAAACCAAATAACAGTCAAGAACCTGCAATCCTCCTATTAGTTACTTGGCTGAAAATCGTACTATGGCGCAATTACTCGAAGCACCCACCGAGGGTTACGAGGATGCGATCGTTGTTCCTGAAATTACCTGCGAACAACTTTGAGATCAAGCATGGTCTTTAAAACTTATCTTGTACAAAACAAGCAATTTTTTAGACATGAAAAAGAAGATCCCACATGCTCACATCCGATAATACAACAAGCTCTCTTCTACGATGAAGTTCCCAAACGTCCCGATGTACGTCGGTTAAGCTAGCTTTTTCCCATTTTCCCTCGAGGGATGCAACCCGGATTTGCTTGAAAAAGAAACCCCTTATCGATTCTTACATGGGATAATCTTGTTTCGCAAATTCATTAACAAATTCTTCCCCCCCCTAAAACAACAAATCTTCAAAAGAATCACGAGATTTCAACAAAAATTTATGGAAACGTTTACGAGGCATGGGACCTGATTCAATGATCTTCTTAGGGTATGCCGCATCATGGGTTTTCATAATTGCATCAACTTGAATACATTCTATAATTCCCTAAATTCGAATGATCAAGATTCATTGAACTCCGCTGCGGGTGGTAACTTTCTGGATAAAATGCCTTGAGAATGCCTTAAAATCATCGAGAGCAAGTCTAAAGTTCGTCAATCACGAAGCAAGGCCATTGTTTCCAAAGTTAGTACGAGCTCTTCCACCCTAGCAGTTTCATCCGATGTTGCTGAGCTGAAAGTTATGGTTAGAGCATTGATTCTCGATAAGAAAAACCAAACTCCAGCTCCCCGCTCCTGTAAAATCAGTCGAGGCAAAGTTTTAACTTGCGGGGTGGCCATTCTTACCAAAATTGTCCAGCACCGATGGCAACATATCGTGACAATATCCAAGAATACGTGTCACAAGCCGCCGCAGTTAACTACAACCAAGGGAATGCCAGTTACCGACCTCAGATGGTTGCTAACCAAATTCGACCTCCCGGTTTTCCTCCTATGCAAAACCATCAAAACAACCAAAATCGGGGGATCAATTTCAACCAAAATCGGGGGAACAATTTTAACCAAAATCGGGGTAATAATTTCAATCAAGGACAAGTTTACCAACCCCAGATTAATCAACCCCCGACTTTTCAAGCTCCAGCTTACCAAGCTCCAGTTCCACCAGCACCAGGTGTGTCTAAGCCCGATTTTGATAACTACGTCAAAGCTAATGACGCGGTTATGCAAAATATGCAAAATCAAATGGCAAATATAACGGACCTGATCACCAAATTCGTAAATAGTAATACCGCTTCTACTTCGGGTTCGGGTTCTCTTCCAAGCAACACCATTGCTAACCCGAAAGGTGATGTGAAAGCAATCACTACCCGAAGCGGTGTTTCCTATAATGGACCTCAAATTTCTTCTCCTCCTAAAGAGAAGGAAAATGAACCCGAGGTGACAAAGGATACGGTGCAACCAAGCACCGAAAACATCCAACCTCCAGTGGTCCAAACTAATGACCAAATTGGTGAGCCCGTTGTTGCTTCAAAGACTAAACCAACCTTGCCTTATCCTTCAAGGGCCAACAAAGAAAAGCTCCGTGAAAAAGACAATCTTCTAGCTTCAAAATTTATGGAGATTTTTCGGAATCTCCATTTCGAGCTAAGTTTCGCGGACGCTCTCCTACACATGCCCAAATTTGCACCAATGTTTAGAAAGCTCCTCAATGACAAGGATAAGATGATTGAGTTGACAAAGACACCGGTAAACGAGAATTGCTCGGCGGTTATCCTAAAAAAGTTTCCCGAGAAACTTGGAGACCCCGGCAGATTTCTTATACCGTGTGATTTTCCGGAGATGAATGAATGCTTAGCCTTGGCCGATCTCGGTGCAAGCATCAACCTAATGCCTCTCTCCATTTGGAAAGAACTAAGTCTCCCAGCTTTGACCAAAACCCGAATGATACTTGAACTTGCCGACCGAACGATTTCTACTCCAACCGGCATCGCCGAGGATGTTTTCGTGAAAGTTGGAACGTTCTTCTTTCCTGCCGATTTTGTGGTCGTTGATTACGTTGCCGATCCTCGGGTTCCCCTAATCTTAGGAAGACCTTTCTTGAGGATGGCACGTGCCTTGATCGACATTCACGGTGAACAAATGACCCTTAGACATGATGACCAATCCGTGACCTTCAAAGTTGGTGATACTAAGACTTTCTCCTACAATATCATTGAATCGGTTAACCGAGTCGATGTTATTGACATTGCTTGTGAAGAATATGTTCAAGAAGTACTTGAAATTTCTGAAAGTAGCAATCCCACTTCTACTTCAGACCTTATGATCGATTCTCGCTCTCCATCTTTCACTCCCTTCGGAGGAAGTGATTTTCTAATGGAAGAGATCGATGAATTTCTTGAACATGATGATTCAATACCACCAGGTGTTGACGGCATCTATGATTCTGAGGGAGATACTGTTTACCTTGAGGAATTGTTAAGTGTGATCAATAGTGACCCAAATCTCCCTCCGTCACCAGTTTGTGAAATTAATGTGCCTGAAAAGATTAAATCTTCATGTGAAGATCCTCCCGACCTTGAACTCAAAGACTTACCATCCCATCTTGAGTATGCGTTTTTGGAGGGTAATGACAAATTACCCGTCATAATCGCTAAAAACTTGAAAGATAAGGAGAAAATTGCCCTGATCAAGGTTCTTAAGTCACACAAACATGCCATTTGAAGATTTCTGATATTAAGGGGATAGATCTACAGTTTTGCACCCATAAGATTTTGATGGAGGAAAATGCCAAACCCGTAGTTCAACATCAGAGAAGAGTTAACCCCAAAATCCATGAGGTTATTAAGCAAGAAGTTATCAAACTTCTTGATGCCGGGTTAATTTACCCTATCTCTGACAGTCCCTGGGTAAGCCCGGTTCATTGTGTCCCTAAGAAGGGAGGCATAACCGTGGTGAAAAATGAAGAAAATGAATTAATACCCACTAGGTTGGTTACGGGATGGCGAGTTTGCATTGATTACCGAAAACTCAATGATGCAACTCGTAAAGACCATTTCCCGTTGCCATTTATGGATCAGATGCTTGAAAGATTAGCCGAAAATGAGTACTATTGCTTTTTGGATGGATTCTCCGGCTACTTTCAGATCCCGATTGACCCACTTGATCAAGAGAAGACTACCTTCACCTGCCCTTACGGGACATTTGCCTATCGTCGCATGCCTTTTGGGTTATGCAATGCACCGGGCACGTTCCAAAGGTGTATGGTTGCAATCTTTCACGATATGATTGAGAAAACCATGGAAGTCTTCATGGATGATTTCTCGGTTTTCGGTGATTCTTTCTCCTCTTGCCTTTCCCATTTAGACAAAATGCTCCAAAGGTGTGAAGACACCAATCTTGTGCTAAATTGGGAAAAATGCCACTTTATGGTCAAGGAAGGAATAGTCCTTGGCCATAAGATTTCTAAGTCCTTTATTGGCCCACGATCTACAAGGATGCCTCCGACTTTGTCACTCGATGTGACATTTGTCAACGTCAAGGCAAAATTTCACAACGTGATGAGATGCCTTCCCAAATTCCATCCAATTTGAGAAATCTGTTGACGTTGGGGTATTGACTTCATGGGGCCGTTCCCGTCTTCAAGAAAGAACAAATATATACTTGTAGCAGTCTATTACTTGTCAAAATGGGTTGAAGCAAAAGAGCTCCCCACCAACGACGCCTGAGTTATTTGTAAATTTCTCAAATCTCTCTTCGCCAGATTCGTACCCCCTCTGTGCAATCATAAATGATCGCAAGGAACCTATTTTTGCAATGTCCAGTCGCAAATTCAAGCTTAAATACGGAGTCACTCATCGTCACTCCCTCGCATATCACCCACAAACAAGTGTAGTTGAGGTACTCCCTCGTGGTTTGAAAAGAATTCTTTGAAATGACCATAGGCGAAAAACGTAGCCTCTTAGTGCGAATAAACTGGATACGCTCTCTGGGCCTTCCGTAACAGCTTAGCAAAACACCCATCGATGCACTCCGAACTATCTTGTATATGAAAGGCATTCAAATACCGTTGAGTTAGAGCATCAAAGCTACTGGTCCCTTAAGCATACAAACTTGATAGCAAAACCGTGGGTGATCACAAGAAAAGTTCAACTCATGAACTTAATGAGCAACTTCGTGATTATGCTATGAAAACCATTGATCTATAATGAGAAAACAAAGAGAACCATGACTCAAAGATAAAAAAAAAAACCGCGTTTCAACGTCGGATATCGAGTCTTCCTTTATAACTCTAGTATTGAAGGATTTTCCATTTCATCGGTGCAAGCTTAATACCCGCTGGAGTGGACCATTTCACTTTAACCCAAGTTTTTTTCCATATGGCACTATCGAGTTATCCCAAACTCCGGGCCAAATTCAATGAATGGTCATGCGTTTGAAGTGCACCTACTTTGGAGGGAGACGTACCACAATTGGTAGTCTCGGATCTCCAGACGTTCCCCATGGACCAATAAATTCGGGGACGGGTCAAGCATAGCGACCTTAAACAAGCGCTTCATGGGAGGCACCCCATGCTTATCAATAGTAGTATATGTAGTTAATAAAAAGTTTTTTTGTGTGAGGAAGCTCAGCCTCTTCCATTACCCATGTATGTCCGGTTTTGTTTGTTTTTGTGTTGTATGTCCAGGGATTTCCCAGATTGTGAAGACTCCTCGTACGCTTGCAGTTTGTTTTACCGCTTCATCCACAAGCATTTTCACATCCTCATCTTTATTTTGAATCCGATATCCTAATCTTATCGAACTACAACGTTTTATCTTTTGGCACACCTAATAAACAGCCTTAGATTTACGTAGGTACCAATTTCAAAACATCGAGGACGATGTTTAGTTCTAGTATGGGGGGATCTTCGATTTGATTTTTGCCTGCAGCCGTTGTTGTCACGAATCCCATTTTTACCACCAAAATCTTTGCAAAAATACCAAAAAATGAAAAAAAAATGAAAAAAAAAGTGTTTTGTCACAGTTTTGACTTTCCTAATAGGTAGAATAAGAATAATTTTTGACTCGGTAAGGCGTGTTGAACCCTACTTTGCAGCTCTAAAAACATTAAAAAACGAAAGTTTATTTAGCTCAGCCATTAGCAGTCTTTTATTGTAATTTTAACTTTGCGAAAGAAACGAGAAAAATGATAGTGTTGTTTATAAGTAGGATGCTAAACAATGATTATTTGGAAATCTTAAAAAGCTCATAGGTAGTAACTTTTCGCTTTTTCTCCCAGAAGCCTTAACCTTGACTAATAAACGGCTTATTTTTCTTTAACTTTAAACACACATTTTCCTAAAGAAGAAGCTCTTTCAGAAACTAAAATATTCATCTTAGTTCAGCTTATATACTTGAGTTTCTAAAACGAAATTTTTTCTCTAATTACGAAAATATGTTGGAAAAAAAAAATGAAAAAAAATTGAAAAAAATGATGAAAAAATAAAAAATAGAAATAAATAATATCAACTTGTGGGCTATAAAGGTATACTGCATCTGCACGGCTCACAACCGATGTTGCAGTCTTCAAAACACGCCCATAGTGAGAAATAATAAACCAAAGTGCATTCGTAAGTGTCATCAATAATAAACCGTCGTTAGACTAATCACTACATCATTGGTCGAGCGTGACGATGTTTAGTCATGTAATGAGACGAGTATAGTATAAGCAATAAATTGAAAATTAAAGTTAAGAATTTCTTTTATCTAAACCAAGTATATATTTTTGAACAATAATATCTGCTTTTAAGGACTCAAAATTTGTTTGTTCCGTCGGTAGATTATTTCGATTAAGTATTCTCCGTGGGGTGTCAAAAACCTGGGCACTTAGCTGATGAAGCTGGGACATTCCGAGAAGAAAGGTCACTACATGGAATAGTCTCACCAATGAGATCATTAAATTTTTTATGTTTGCGTGCTTTGAGTAGTATTGTTTATTTAAACGGAACTAATCTATAAGAAATTCCGCCTAAAGGATGGAGTATCCCGCTAATTACATTGGCGAACATTCTCTTGTGGGGTCTCAACCTGATAACCTAAGTCGAACTCGGCTGGGATCTATCGAGAATATGCTGGTTGGTGGGTGATCTAGAGTCTTTCCCCAGAATTTCATCAGAAATATCGTTATACAACATAAAACCCTTACTACTTCTAAATAGTCGACTAAATTTAACTTAAAATGAACACAACCCCTCTAATTGAATAATTGTTTATGTAGGAGCGAAAAGTTGACAAAGACTATAAGTTATAAGTAGTGTTAGCATCTTTACTTGTACTTAACGGTGATTTCGTTTTTACGCTTAGCTTGGGACTAGTGAAAAATCGGGGACGATGAATTTATCCGTCAGGACATCCGTAGATTATTCTATGGGCGCTTCTCATTCTATGATCCTAGTGTTGATTAAATAAAGGAAGTCAAACATGTAAGTTAAGAAAAGAAAAAGAAAGATCCAAAAATATTAAGGATAGTTAGTGTACATAAAAAAATGGTGAAAACGGGACTTGTCGAAGCTATTGATTCTTTAGTCCCCCTTGACGAATACTTAGCTACTTTTTAACGAGGTATTAGTCGAGGGGGATTAAGAATCTTAGGTTTCACTTGAGTTTTTACTTCATAACATTGCGTGATACACGCAATATCTTAGTATGTGGGGATTTTTGGTATGTGTTTAATTACACATACCATTTTCCATTAAAAACGGACTTAAATGACTAAAAACGTACCAAAAATACATTGTATTTGTATGTTTTGCATTTGTATTGTGCAGAAAACGGATATCACACAAAAGGACACAAAGCTAGCCCAAAAAAAACAACAAAAACCAAGCCACCAAAGGAAAAGACATAGTCAAATCGAACCAAAGTCAGTCCAAAGTCAGCAAAAGATCACCCATACAAAGTCAAAAGTCAAGACCAAAATGAAGAAAATACAACTTGAGGGACTAAAATTGCCAAACCTCAAGTTGATATTACTCAAGAAATAAACAAGGACAAGGACTAAAATTGGAATTGGGGGGCAGTATAATAACTTGAGAGGGCCAAGCTGCCAACTTGATCCAAAGCCGATTTTTTCCGTCTCTGCCCAACTAAACCCAAGACCACTCACGGGTTCCCTTCAACCTTTCCTTTTACCTTGCAAACCATTCAACATCATGGATAAAACATTTCCCCCTCCTCACTATCTCCCCCACTTAATAATTGCCAAGTTTGGCAATCCCTCACATTACCAAGTGCTTCCGATGGCTTAGATGACTCAAAAGAAGGCCACAAAAGAAATTGAAGGCTGAGATTTGTTTTAGAATCACCTCACACAACAAGCATACTTGTGGGTTTTTCTCTACGAAAGAAACACAGAAGAAGAAGAGAAAAGAAGACCAAGAAACAAGACCATAATTCGTTTTATAAAAATAGGCATTGTATACCCAAGAAAACGGGTCGTCATTTTTTATCAATTTTCTAGTCATAGTTCTTATTAAAAGTCATCAGCTTATTTTATGTAATATTTTATTTTTCCAAGTCTTGCAGTTTTTTTTTTTTTAATATTTTATATTTATTAATTATCCGTCTTAAATGCAAATTTGATTTTTAAGTCAAATTCTTGAAATCTATTTGTATATCCATGTGTATAAAAACATTACTTAATATGTTTAATCTTAAAAAATCAAATACGACATGTTTATAACACAAATATACTAAGAATTAAGTAAAGGTCACAGAAAATACCACACACAAATCTACACATCATATGGATGAAAGCTAGTTACTGGATGGGCTTATATGAATACTGTACAATAGCTTGTTTTAACAAGTCTTAGACTTGTAGATTCTTTGTTATAACCAGTTTTGAGCAAGGTTGTTGTAAGACTCTCTTAGTCTAATTTTTTCTATTTACTGGTAGAACTTCTTTATATTGCTTAATTATGTTTAACCTATATTTGTGCTTATTTATGGCTTTATCATGTAAGTTTAGTGCTTTATCTTGCAATAGTTGTTAGTTTAATAAATAGTTTATGTGTCACTTTCTTAGTTAATACGGGTAGTATTTTTGGGTAATACTGTTGAATGATTTAGCATATTTTAAGTGCTTATCTTGATAAAGTCTGCTTATAGAGTGACTTATTTTGTTATCTGATAATCTGTTTTATAACAATTATATGATCCAAAGCAGCTTAAAATAAAAAGAAAAAAATGTTTGTGAAAACTTTAAGGGGAGGTTTGAGAACAAGCAGTACTAACCCATAGTTAGTACTGCTAGTTCTCTTTTGGATTTTAAAGCTAGCAGTACTAACTTAAGGCTAGCAGTACTAACTCAAAGTTAGTACTGATAGTTAAAACTGTTAGTACTGTTGGTTCATTATTGCGTTAAATAGCTTATCATTTCTGCTTATGTTAAGATTTCCTTAGACTTTTTAGTAGTAGATTAAGAGCCATTTTCGTTTATTGTCTTTATGTAGAGCTTATTTAAGCTTATTCGCCTTTCAAAAGCAATTTTATAGTTTTATCAGTTTGTAGCTTTTTAGTCTTATTTGCCATTATAAGGTTTATTCTAGTTGCTTATTCTTATGCCTGAGTGCTTATTAGGGGTAGTTAAATATCTGTTTCAGCCTATTTGCTTATTTCTTGTTTCATTGTGTTTTGTTAAAGCTAGCAGTATTAACTCCAAGTTAGTACTGATAGTTAATACTGTTAGTACTGCTGAGTTTTTCTTGCTTAATTTAGCTTAATTGCTTGTTGAATTTGCTTATTTAAGGTTAGTTTAGTTTTTTTGGTTTGTTTAGGCCTGTTCTAGCTTAATTGGTATTGTCTTAAGCTGATTTGAGCTTATTTTCGTCTTAGTATAAAAGTTTTAAGTGTTTTTTACCATTCCTAGCCTTTATGCCTGCTCTAGCTTATTTTCCTTGCAAATCTTTTGATGCATTTGCTTATATAGTTTAAGTGCCCAATCTATACCTTGTCATATTCCAAACATCAAATATCCAATTCGTACATTCGATTTTATCCATTCAAGCCTCGTTGGGACTAAGAACAGACCCAGAAAATACCCATACTACTTCCGGTTCATTGATTTGGGATTTTGATCTTGTTATATAAAATATATTATTATTCTTATATAATATATATATAATATTATATAGTTATATATAATATTTTATTTATTTATTTAACTATTTTATATAGAAAAGGAATAAGAATACGATGTCCAACGGCATATTCATGCACATATACGGCGGATTCCACTAGTACTGATTCGTTTTATTTGTTAATTTTAGTTTAAAATTAGCCGTAAGGTACATAAGAAAGGAAAATGCATAAGATGTTTTTCCTATTATTTACACAGGACCTCATGAAAGAAATATTGACGAATATTGGTGGAGAATTTACAAATCTGAAGATCTTGAAGTGTTGGAGTCTTGAAACTTCAAGGTGACTGTTCAACACATAATCTTGCTAATAAACTCAATATGGAGAATCTACCGAGCATATATATCAGGGGAGTTTCTCATTCTAATTCTTTTTAATTCCTGTATTTAATGTTTTATCTATACAACGAGGACGTTGTATAATTCAAGTGGGGGGATGAAAATATAGTATTTTACTTGTCTTATTTATTCACACAAAAAAGCTTAAATTATGCTCAAATTAAAAAAAAATTCAAGCATAATTTTGTGAAATTACTTGATACATAACCCGCACACAATAACCCTTGTTAGATATTGTGAGGATTTAACCTTATCCGTTCCTAAATGTTTACCCATATTCCACAAAATATGAGTGTGCCGTGATGTAGTATACTTTAAAACTTGGCTTGGTATATCTATTCGAGACCACAGTGATATGTACTATGGATTTAGATGGAGTAACTTGTTTAAATTGTAAATTGAGATTACACCAAATTCGCCTTTACATTTGCTTGTAACTGAAACCCTGGTTTTAGTAACCCCCTTATAGAACCGTTGTTTACTCTCACTTTAAGAGTAAGATACCCCTAGAACAACTCGTAATGCCAATCCTTTAGGAAGCACACCGATTATTTGTTTCGTTACACCTTTACACCTTAGCCTATCTTGTTGGATTAAGTTTATTTTATAGTTGCTAGTTGCTTAAAGTGTAAAGTTTGTATTTCCCGAGTCTTGTGTCAAAATTTTCTATCTTTGGTACGGTTGGAGGAATTTGCACATCGCAAATGGGAATGTATATTATAATCAAAACTCGTGTATTTTTACTACCATCGCAATTAATGGTACGTCCGGAGAATAAAGAATTATCAAACGAATTATCAGGAATTATTATGATCGTGAAGATGGTGAAATTACATCGAGTTTCGTAGTATAGTGTTAGCAAAAAAAAATCAAAAAAATTAAAAAAATCGCAACAAAAAGAGAGAAAGTTTAAAGATAAGGTTTCACAACTACCGAAGAATTACACATGTAGGAAGCGATTATATCGTTGATACAAAATCGAGACGATGTAAGTATGTATAAAGGTGGAAGATTAACGCCACTTGCTTGTAAAGTTTGTAAAGGATGGATGTTGACTGAAAAAGCATTACGGGAACGCCAAATTAGGTTTGTTTTTTCGGTCTATGATCAGACCGTTTAAATAGTTGTGTCCATTTATCAATATGGTAACTTGGTCGGAAAAAGTGTCTAGCAACGTTGTATTTAGACTTAATCTATTTGTTTCCATAATTTTTCTTTAACAATATCTTTATTTTCACTTTCCAGAATATCATTAACCATGGGTTTTACGCAAATGAGGATGTGATCGAGCATGCATGTCTATTCCGTCGTTATGGCCATGTATGCATGTCTCAGCTGCCTTGTTGGTTTATTACTATTGGTGAAAGTTAGAAGATCCATACCCTATATTACTTCTACTATCCAACTCTTTAGCATATTTCGAGGTAAGAGTGAGCATAACACATGTGTCTTACCCCGTCGTTACCAGTGTGAGTGGGGTCTTTGTCGCCCTCCTAGAATATTGGTATCGATAAAGATTAGTTAGAGTAATCAACCCTAAGCCTTATCATACAAACCCATATTTACCTTTATAAACTTGTTACTCCTTAACTTTAGCGATGGAGATGTGTATCCTTGCCAAGATTATGATAGAATACTCGTCACGACCGAGCAATGGAGCGAATTAGTTACATGTTACCACATAGATTAGTTGAGTGATTTGAGTGTTTTCATCTTCCTATTTCGTGAGGTGTTTGGTTGTGTACTTGTAATAAGATCCAAATAAATTATTAAGGAAATATCCTTAGGGATGCCGTTTAAAACATCTAAAGGCTACTTGAAGGACAAGTAGGATTCAAGTGGAGGGGGGGGAGAGGGGGGGGATAATTTGATGACATCAAATAACGTCATTTTATAAGTATCATTTGTATCCCAATGTAATTAACCCATTTTGTATAATTATTGCAAAGAATTGTTACTTAATCGTTTATATTTGAGAATTGCAGTAATTATGGAGTACTTGGTGAATATTAGCAAAAGGCGTGCATTCTGGAGCTTAAATGAAGATATTTTGAAGATTACTATTCTGCAACCAATACGCCGTATCCATCAAGGAAGATACGGCTTATCAACCAATACGCCGTATCCATCAAGGAAGATACGGCGTATCCGTGCCTGCACTCACCAAAGACCACAAAGGAAAGAAGATCAATACGCCGTATCCAGAAGAAGTCAATACGCCGTATTGAAGATATAGTATGTGAATATTCTGGAAGATATCAAACGTGGTCCCTACTCTAAGAAACTCCAATACGCCGTATCCAATCCCTTGGATACGCCGTATCGAACCGACTTCCAGACAGTATAAATAAAAAACCCAAAAATGAGTTTTAAGTGTGTTAAATCATATTCTCGATACCTAAATTACAAATGTAATTTTTCAGAGAGAAAAAGAGCAGAAGAGGTCTTGCAACGCATTCCAATCCATAGAAGACAACGTGTAATTTCTTATACTTTTGTAATCGTTCAGTTTTTGGTATCATTCATTAACTCAATTAGTTTACCTTGGCTAAAACAATTACTCTTGTATTAATTATGATGTTTGAAGGCTAATACCTTTAGGTATTAGCCATTATTATGAAGATCTGAATGTTTAGTTTTGTTTATATCTCGATTGCTTAATTTATCATTGAATGCTTGTTTATGTTTATCAATTTATACTTGGTTACGTGCTTTTGTATGCGACCTATCATTCAACTGGATCTGGTGATACGGACCAAGTAATCTAGATGCCGGGATAGCTCTACATATAGTGATTTATACATCTAGAATCATAGGATCACAAGTATTGTCCTTTTAAAATCGTTCTAAGGATACGCTTCTGGCTTAACTAGTTAACGGAAACTGCCTTTGGTTTATTGAACATGTTGACTAGTAGGTGAATCTAGATAATTCAACAAATAATGTTCTGATTCCATAGGATAGTTGGACAAGTGGACGACTAGAGTATAAATTGCCATTAAGTAGTAAGTAGGTAAAGTCTCTATGAGCCAGGGTTTAACAAGATCACCATTGCTTTAATCCCTAAGATAGATTATAATCAGGTAATAAGGATGCTTTATGCGGATGCTTTATATGTGACAGAATTATTGTGTCTAGGTAGAGTCTTAGGATGAATCTCGTCCTAAGTTAAGAATGATATGCCTCTTCGATGATAAGTAACATTGCATTGATAACAAACACTTTAATCGGGATTAATGGATGGCTTCTTATATAGTTTTTTATCATAAGGCTCAACATCTCTTTTTATCTTTTGTTAATTTTCTTGCGTGGGTTAAAGTGTCTTGAATTGATTGTAGTCACCAACCAAAACGTGCCAGTCTCTCAGGCTGAACCCCCTTTTACCTGTTAGATTAGGGATTTTGTACTAACATCAGATTTAACATAGGCTTTTTTGACTTAGATTAGAATTAACTTAGATTAGGTAAACCAAAATATAAATAAATTGAGAGATTTAACCTCGCTTCAAGTGTTCAACACTCTACTTACCATGAATCTACCACCGACCGGGTACACTGCCCGTTAAAGTGTTGTTTTTGGTTAAGTCGGCAAAATATAAATTTAAAACTTGAACTATCATAAATAAACACCACACAATGACACATCAACCAGGACTTCAAGTTAGTCTGATTGATGTAGTGGATACAAGGAAGCAGTCATGAGTACCTGATGACCTCGAAGAGGAATATCAAGAAAGCTCTTTTAGCCAAGTCTAAAAGATTCTTTAAAAAGGGTACTCAAAGGTTCAGCAGTGCAAAAACAACTGACCAAACTGAATGTCATAAATATGGCAAAAAAGGTCATTTTGCAAGAGAAGTGGTACAAAAAGCTTCGGTTCCCTCATATCAATCTCATTTTCAAACCAAAACCTCCTCTCATACTTCGTCCTCTCAACACAAACAAAAACTAAGGCATACCAAGGACTTTGAGCTAATTATAAGAGAGTCAAGGCTAAAAACTGGCTTCATAAGTTAAGTGCTTCGCTCTCAAAGCTGATAATGTAAAAATAAAGGTTTTATCTAAAGCTTATGATTGAGATGAAGAAGGATTTTCATCAGATGAATAATGAGATGGTTAGAAGTTAAATTTGACTCATGGGCACTAGCTAAGAAGAATATGATTGCTATCAGCCAAAGATGGTGCCATAAAATAGTTGTAATAGGTGAAGATTCCATAAGAAGGTACACACTCTTCTTGAAATATAGATATATAATCATAGAATAACATATATAAATATTATTTGTGTATCGATCTATTTATGTTGAAGACAAAGAAATAATCTTTTCCAAAAAATAGAGTCTTGTTCATGAATGAATGCATACAAAGAACAGCTTTTTAGTATTAAAACTAGCAAAACTTGATTTCTTACCATGTGCATGTAAAACATGTGATTCTCAAGATAACAAAAACTAAAGAACATAACTAAAAGAGCTAACGCAATCACCTAAAACAATGCTTAACCAGTTCTAATAATGTCAATCAGTGTATCAAGTGAACAATTTCCCTTCTCAAAAGAGAGAATTATAGAGTTGATCAATATTGAAGATCCCTTTCTTAATTGGGAAAAAGACCTAGTCCTTGTAAAATCTTCAGCTAATGACACAAAAGTGTACATACCTGGTGTTGAAAGACCCTAGTTGTCTGAAGCTAAAGGTTTTATTCTGCCAAATCATGATACTAGTAGGATACTCCCACCTGAGTAACAAAGAAACACAACTGATCCTCCAGTTGTTGTCACTGACTCTTCAGCGACTGATTATGATTCAACGGTTGAATCTTCAGTCAATAGCACCCCTCTTCCTCCACTGAAGAAGTTGGATGGTGTTGAACCTGTTTCTAGACCAATGACTATCAAATCAACTTTGAGTTCAAAATCCACATTCAAAGCTAAAAATTTAAAAGGTGTCATAATAAATGAACCATCCTCAGCTCCTGCTAAGGGTAACAATAGCTCTTCAGCTTCAAAAGTTAACTCAGCTCCTGCTGGTAAACTAAAGAGTAGCTTGGAAAATGAAAATGATCCTCCTTTGGCTATTGTAATGAAAGAACTAAATGGCGTAAAATTACAAATTAGCAAGAATCGGTCATCTTACTCCAGAAGTAATCAACCATGACAGCTTCCATAAAATGCACTTCAAAACAAATACAAAACACAATTAAAAAGGAGTTGTGATCTGTGTGGCTTAAACAATCATCTCTTTGAGAATTGTTATAAAGTTTTGTTGAGAGAACTCCACAAACAGATGGTCAAAGTGAGAGGACCATCCAAACGTTAGAAGACATGCTACGAGCGTGTGTGATGGACTTCGGAAAGGGATGGGACATACATATACCATTGATAGAGTTCTCCTACAAAAACAGCTATCATACGAATATTAAAGCTATACCTTTTGAGGCGTTGTATGGTGGCAAATGCCGTTCGCCTATCTGTTGGGCTGAGGTGGGAGACGCTCAGCTTACTGGCCCAGAAATTGTTCGTGAAACAACAGAGAAGATCATCCAAATAAAGCATCATCTACAAGCTTCACGTGATCGACAAAGGAGCTACGCTGATAAGAGACATAAGCCATTAGAGTTTCAAGTTGGGGATAAGGTTATGTTGAAAGTATTGCCCTGGAAAGGAGTGATTCATTTTGGCAAACAGGGAAAGCTGAACCCTCGTTATATTAGACCTTTTAAGATTCTCGCCAAAGTTGGAACAGTTGCATATCGACTTGAGTTACCCGAGAAACTGATTCGTGTTCATAGTACCTTCCACGTCTTAAACCTTAAGAAGTGCTTATCCGACGAACATCTCGCTATTCCGTTGGACGAAATCCACGTCGACGAGAAACTCAATTTCATTGAAGAACCGATCAAAATTATGGACCGTGAAGTTAAACGTCTAAAGCAAAGTCGCATTCCAATCGTGAAGGTCTGTTGGAATTCAAGAAGAGGTCCCGAGTATACCTGGGAACGCGAAGATCAAATGTAGAAAAAGTACCCTCATCTTTTCGCTAATCCTGAATCTGAGTCTCATGCTACGTCCTAAGCTTTGAGGACAAAGATCTTTTAACGGGGAAAGGATGTCACACCCCTTAAATTTCAGGTCATTATTTTAAACTTTTCCGTTTACTATTTTGACTGTCATAGCTTACGTGTTAAATTTCTGTTAAACCGGGAGGTTGCCCCGCGTAAAATCTGAAAAATCATCATCGGAAGCGTTCCGACTTCGGAATTTGATAAGTCTACTTGTTATATGAGATATTTTATCATCCTAAAGTGTTATGTAGGTTGCGTACACTCTCGTTTGAAATTTTTACGTTCATCGTGTGCGTTTTACGTTTTTCGCGTTTTTGATCAAACGGAACCCCGAAAACCCGCAATCTTTTCGTGTAAACTCTAGTCATCGTATGTCTCGTGTCATAATGCTAAAAATTTCATTCACCTTCCTTTTCTTGGTCATATTGGATGCCTAAGCCACAACAACACCACCATGCATCCTAAATTAATAAAATGGCATCTTATTTTGAAAGTCCCACCCATGTGTGCATGCAAGATGAGAAAGTGACTTATGAGTAAGTCACTCTCATGCACATATCACTAGTAAACCCCTTCATGTGATCTCTTACATCTTTGTAAGAGGTTGACTTTCAATTTGACCAACTAGTATCCATAAGATGAGCCATGACTCAAAATTTTGAGCCATGTGGCCCTTGTGGTGACTCTCGGCCGAAACCACCAACACACACACTCTTGGTGTGTGTTGGTCACATGTGTGTACACTTAACCCTTAAAAACCCTAGTTCTTCCCTATATAAACCCTCCTTATAACACTTCTAGGTCATTTCACTTACACATAGCCTCCACAAAAATTCTTTCTCTCTTGTTCTTTCTTGTGGGTCTCGGCTCAAAACACCAACACAAACACTTCCATAAATTTTGATTTCCAACAAGATATAACCATTCCAATATCATTTTCATTCATATCTAAGGTGTATCCAAGTATTGTTTCATTGATTATCAAGGGTTTATCAAGATTATAAAATTAAGGTTTCTAATTTTATAAGTGGGTTTTATAGATCTAGTCATCTTGGGTATAGATCTTGTGATTCACTACTTGTTCTTCATTCTTGTAAGCATTCTTGACCCATCTCTTGTTTCATTTCCTATATTCTTATGAATATTGTTCAAGTATAAGAATCCATGTGTTTGTGTTACTTTTAAAATAAAATGATAAAAGTAACTTGACAACTTTTATAAAAATGGAAGTATTATGTTTGTTGTTTTATAAGTTATGGTGAGATGAGTTGAAAAGTGGGTTGCAACAATAGAAATGTTGAGGTTAGGATATATTAAGAGTGGTTTTGTTGGTTAGTTTTGGCGAAAAAGAAGTTAGGTTGGACTAGACACTATGGCGGTCTTATGGTTGAGTCTATGGTTTTATGAAAAGACATGGTTGCTGATCATCCGAATTTAGTTTTGAGGTTTTTGAGCGACCTAAAAAAATGTTTTCATTAGGCGTAAAAAGTAGTCTTTGAAGATAGCTTGTTTCGAATAGATAGTTTTTCACATATCGCAATTTAAAATCACTTAAAATGAGCCAAGTCATAGCCAAAATGAAACTTGAAATATTTTTTGCCAAAACTAAATAATAGTGTGCAGATGTGAATAGTAATAAGGATTTTCGAGACATTTTCGAACATTTTTAGACTTCTAAACTCTAATGGCAGCGTAAACATATAGTAATACTTATAATATAGATTAGCATCAATTGAAGACCGCCTATTAACATATTATAGGAAAAACGATAAAGTTACTAAAAAATAAGTGGGTAAAACTTAGCGGATCGTGTCTTTGAAGTTAAAGCGATTATGGTTAGTTAGCGCATCTTGAAAGTCATTGAAACTTAACAAATATAGGGGGAGGAGGGCGGTATTAACGCTTGAAACTAAAAACTTCCCTAAAAAAGAAAGTTTAAAAGTATAATCTTGGATAAACGAGCTCGCCAGACTTGACGAAAACTCTATAATGTTTTAATTTAATCATACTTTATTAAACAACCTACAAAGCACAAACACATATGGATGTCTTTTCTCTCGAAAAGCGTGTCGAACAAGTTTATTATCTTTCGTTTACATAAGACGCATCATTATTTAGTTCCGCGTGTAGATTCCTCTGGCTTTATTTCTCTTCGTTGATTATCGCTTCACCAACTTGCTTAATGTAAGTTCATAGCCCTACTTTACGTTTTACCGATTTTCAAATGCTTTGTACTTTGGGTGAGAACATTGATTTCTTTAAATGGCCCACAAGTTCTTAACGTGAGTTTTACATGTTTATGTGTTGCCTAAGTTTTGCTATAAACCACTATTGCCCAAACTATCATGAACCGTTAGTCACCTATGGCCAATTGGTTTGGTTAAGTGAGCGTGAATGCGTAAATAGATCTATTGGGACTAATTATCCCTATCTGCTTTGGTTCCACTTAATCCGAAGAACAAACAGCTTATAGTCCTGTCCGATAGTGCGTATTTTGTGGTCTTTGGTTTGGGACACTTGTTAAGGGCAGGAATGCTATGTGGTCATGATATGATATGCCCTATTTTATTAGCATCGGTGTTATTAGCTTAGCGTAACAGTAAATACTTTTTATGTGGTGTTGTATCTGTTATAGTAGTCGCATGTGTTTTGAAATCTTGTGGTCCAACTCTTGTATTAACATAAACCTAATGAATTCACCAACATTATTTGAACGTTTTGAACCATGTTTT
The DNA here is from genome assembly GCA_026074375.1 of Tanacetum coccineum. Taxonomy (NCBI): domain Eukaryota; kingdom Viridiplantae; phylum Streptophyta; class Magnoliopsida; order Asterales; family Asteraceae; genus Tanacetum; species Tanacetum coccineum. The sequence continues at coordinate 47,918 of BQNB010002734.1, forward strand.
CTCAATTGCTAGCTTGCTTGATTCCTTGGATGCTAAATGGAGTCTATGGGCTATGCCTACTCGCCCCATTTCAAGACTTATCTATTTATATACTCGTTGTTATTGTCAAACTTTATTATGCTTCCGCTACATTTAACTCTCATATGATCGGTTTTTAAAACTTAATTAAATTTTCTTTTATGCAACGAGTAAACTTTTTTAAACGTCCATGATTAGGGTTCTTAGATCTGTGTTGCATTGTTGTTCGGATTGTAATGATGGTCATGCCCTGAACTACACGTATACCGTCCCAGAGACCCTTCAGGGGATGTTGACAGATTGGTAATCAGGAGCCAAGGTTATAGAGAACCAGGTAATTAACTATTCTTGGGTGTCTATAACCAGTAGTGATCCGCCCACTATCTGAGCATATGTGTATGTCTATCCTTGGCCAATATATATAAATATATATAAAAAGATTTCCCTATATACTCGAGGACTCGTTACTTATTGCCATATTTACATTTGCATCATTTCAACATTTCTTAAGCCTTGCATGGTTTCCATATAAAGGAGTATTTATATAAACTATGCTTGTAATGTTCATGGCAGCTTCAGTTAATTGCAATTTCTTTTGATTCTTCGGATGTAGTAGTGTGGATCAACCGCCCAACTTCGGGTTATTCTTTTGGTAATATATCTACTATATTCCTTCTACTTCTTGGTTGCACCAAAGAACTTCTACTATTGCTTCCAAGTTATTTCATCGCGGCTCCTTTTGAGACCAGTCTTGTCGCATTCAACCTACTGGTTTTTGTGTGAGCTTGGTTCCCTATTTTGGGGTTCCCGATAACTGATTCACCAGATGCGATGGTCTTATAACCAAGATCACATTTCCTACCCTGCTACCATCTATTTTCACCATTCGATCACCGATTCTTCTGAGGCTCCTGATCTCTTCAATATGGACACAATTGCAAGACCTATATGTTTCTACCCGTGCTCGTTGGAGGATAATGGTAACAACACGTCCTGCATACATCATCATACGAGTTTCCTATTGCATCCTCCTAGTACTCGCCTAGCCCGGGATTCAGTCGATGGTCAGACGATTCTTATCCTCCCGTGGAGTCAATTCCTTTGGTCGACGCTTACCAGTCACACCATCTTAACGTGCCGCGTAAGTTGTTGACATGCAAGGAACATGGACCTTTACCAGCTCACAGATTAGCATCGAGGCATGTATCACCTCGTTCTCCAGACCACCACCCATCTTCTTCTAGTTCATCTTCAGATTCTTCGCCAGTTCATTCTTTGGGTTTGGATGCACCAGATCAGGCTCATTCTGGATCTTTGACTAGAGATGTACCACCTAGATTATGTTACCCTCCGAGGAGAGAACCACGACTTAGTAAGGCATTTCATCATTGGTGTGCTGCTCCATTATCTACTTTGTATCCACCGACTACATCAGAGTTATCATAAGGAGATTCATTAGAGAGACCACTACATTCATCTTCACATTCTGCTAGACCATCTCGCAAGAGATGTAGATCCCCGGTTGATTCTGTACCATCATCTACGCCAGTTATGGGATCATTAACTCATACCCGTGCTGATCTCTTACCACCTCGTAAGAGGTTTAGAGATTCATATTCGTCTGAGGCTATCATAGAGGAGGATACCGAGATTGATCCTATAGAGACTAAGGTTGATATGGAGTTGAGTATTAGTGATGGGGATGATGTTAGAGATTATGTTGAGATTGGCCCTAGGGATGTCAGGGATGACACCGAGGAGTATTAGGCTGACACCAGTGCTGGAGACATGGTTGAGCTAGGTATCGACCCGATGTCCGCATTGATAGTTGAGGAGGAGATTGTAGAGCCAGCTGGAGAGGATTCTTTTGATTCGTCTGGCATTAGGGATGGCATTGTTAGGTCATTAGAGGATATGCCGATTGACTTAAATGATGATGTGCGTAACTTTTACCATCACATGTCTGAGGTTCGTATTGATAGGATTGTCGGGATTGAGACTGTTCAGAGACGACTAGAGGATGATCAGTTGATAGCTAGGGGACAGAGAGTTAGTATGATCGAGAGGATTGAAAGCTTGAGGTTATAGAACCTCAAGGTTCATGCTATGTTGGATATCGAAAGGGATCGTATGAACAGTCTTCGTCTTCACATGTCTCTTTCACAGGAGGAGTTTCGTCAGGTTCGTAGGGATCGTGATGATACTCAGGGGAGACTTAGGAGGTTGGAGTCATATGTTGAGAGAAGTTTGGGTTTTCACCCTTAGACTAGTTGTACCATGATCATGTAGGACACTAGACTGATGGTTAGGTCTAGATGTTAGCAGTAGAAATAATTGTAGATCATGTACCTATTTTGGATTTTGGTTGTAACCGAATTATGCTTTTATTCTTGAAATGAAAATCTTGTTTTGATTCTCTCGCTTATTTATCTATTTATCTATATTGTTATTTATTCGTTCTGGCAATCATGCTGTAATTATATTTTATTTCATAGCATGTATTAAATTATCGTTATCTAATAATCGTGTATTCATTTTAAAATCTCACCATGGGTTATGTCTTGTGATGTAGAACAATGACTAACACTCATTCCGGTATGACCCCTGCCGCAATTGAAGAAATGATCAACCAAGGTGTGGACCCAGCTCTAGAGGCTCGTCGAGTTAATCGAGATCTTGAACTCGGGAATGGAAATGGTAATGGAAATGGTAATGGAAATGGTACTGGAAATGGAAACAATGGAGGCGACAACGGTGACGGTAATGAGAACCGTAATGTAAATAGAAGAGGCGATAGGCCGGTTGCTCGTGAATGTACTTACCAAGATTTCATGAAATGTCAACCACTGAGTTTTAAAGGGATAGAAGGCGTGGTTAGTTTGATAAGATGGAGTGAACAGATGGAAATTATGTTTCACATCAGCAACTGTTCGGAGAGATATCAAGTGACAGTGCATTAACCTGGTGGAATTCTCACAAGAGAACCATCGGAACTGATGCTGCATATGCTTTATCATGGAGAGAGCTATTGAAGCTGATGACTGAAGTGTACTGTCCGAGAAATGAGATCCAAAAGATGGAAACCGAGTTGTGGAATTTGTCGGTGAAGAACAATGACATGGCTACTTACACTCAAAGGTTCTAAGAACTTACCATGATGTATACCAAAATGGACCCCGAGGAGGAAGATCGGGTGAAGAAATTCATTGGAGGTCTTCCTGATAATATCCAAGGGAATGTAATTGCTGCAGAACCCACAAGACTACAAGATGTTGTTCGAATTTCCAACAACTTGATGGATCAAAAGTTGAAGGGCTATGCTGTAAGAAATGCATAGAACAAGAGGAGATTGAACAACAACTATAGAAACAACCGTGGGCAACAACCACCCTACAAATGACAGAATACTAGAGGTCAGAATGTTGCTAGAGCCTATATGGCTGGTAACAATGAGAAGAATGGTTATGAAGGAACACTTCCGTTCTGCAATAAGTGTAAGCTACACCACGAAGGACAGTGTACTGCTAAGTGTCGTAACTGTAAAAGGATTAGACATCTGGCCAGGGATTGCAGATCTGTTGTGACTATACCTACTTAAGGAACTCCAGGGCCGAATCAGGGAGTTATTACGTGTTTTGAGTGTGGCGCACAAGGACATTACCGGAAGGATTATCCCAAAGTCAAGAACCAAAACCATGGGAACAAAGCAAGAGTTCCTGATGCAAGAGGCAAGGCATATGTCCTAGGAGGAGGTGACGCAACCCGAGTTCCAACTCTGTCACGGGTACGTTCCTTCTCAACGATCATCATGCTTATATGTTATTTGATTCGGGTGCTGATAGAAGTTTTGTATCAAATACTGTTAGTGCATTGCTAGATATCATACCCTCTGCCTTCGACGTTAGCTATGCTGTTGAGCTAGCTGACGGAAGAACTTCAGAAACCAACACTGTGCTTAGAGGCTGTACATTAGGATTGTTAGGACATCCATTTAATATCGACCTGATGCCCATAGATTTGGGTAGTTTCAACGTTATCATCGGCATGGATTGGTTAGCAAAGAATCATGCAGTGATTGTCTGTGACGAGAAGATAGTGCGTATTCCTTACGGAAATGAAATTCTGATCATTCATGGAGACAAAAGTGACAAGGAGAAGAAATCAACGTTGAGCATTATATCATGCGAAAAGGCCAGAAGTATATGGAGAAAGGTTGTTAACTATTTCTGGCGCAGGTTACAGTGAAATAAAATAAAGACAAGTCGAAGGAGAAGCGACTCGAAGACGTGCCGACTGTACGGGACTTTCCATAAGTCTTTCCTGATGACTTACCTGGATTACCACCGATACGACAAGTTGAATTCCAAATCGACTTAGTCCTAGGTGCTGCACCTGTAGCTCGAGCCCCGTATAGATTAACATCGTCGAAAATGGAAGAATTTTCTGCTCAACTGCAGGAACTTTCTGACAAAGGATTCATAAAACCAAGTTCCTCACCCTGAGGAGCTTCAGTTTTGTTTGTCAAAAAGAAAGACGAATCTTTTCGGATGTGCATCGACTACCGTGAACTTAACAAGCTTACTGTAAAGAATCGATACCCACTTCCGAGAATCAACGACTTGTTTGATCAGTTACAAGGGTCAAGTGTGTACTTGAAGATCGACTTGAGGTCTGGTTATCACCAACTCAGAGTTCGTGACGAGGATATCCTAAAGACGGCATTTAGGACCCGCTATGGTCACTATGAGTTCCAAGTGATGCCCTTCGGGTTGACTAACGCGCCAGCAGTGTTCAGGGATTTGATGAACCGAGTATGCAGACCATACTTAGATAAATTTGTGATCGTCTTCATCGATGATATATTGATCTACTCGAAGACCAAGGAAGAACATGATGCACATCTTAAACTATTTTTGGAGTTGCTCAAGAAGGAAGAATTGTATGCCAAGTTCTCGAAGTGCGACTTTTGGCTGTCGAAGGTGCAATTTCTTGGACATGTAATTGATAGTGAAGGAATTCACGTTGATCCTGCGAAGATTGAGTCAATCAAGGATTGGGAATCACCTAAGATTTCAACAGAAATTCGCTAATTTCTAGGTCTTGTTGGTTACTACTGATGATTTATCGAAGGTTTCTCCAAGATTGCCAAGCATATGACGAAGCTGACTCAGAAAAGTGTAAAGTTCAATTGGGGTGAAAAGGAGGAAACTGCTTTCCAGACATTGAAGCAAAAGTTGTGTAGTGCACTGATTTTGGTATTGCCCGAAGGATGTGAAAACTTCGTAGTATATTGCGATACTTCTCATAAGGGATTAGGCATAATGTTGATGCAGAAGGAGAAAGTCATAGCTTATGCATCCCGCCAACTCAAAATCCATGAGAAGAACTACACGACATATGATTTGGAATTAGGAGTTGTGGTGTTCGCTCTCAAGATGTGGAGGCATTACCTTTATGACACGAAGTGTGTTGTGTTCACTGACCATAAGAGTTTGCAACATATTCTAGATCAAAAAGAGTTGAACATGAGACCACGTAGGTGGTTAGAGCTGTTAAGTGACTACGACTGTGAGTTACGTTATCACCCGGGAAAGGCGAATGTAGTGGCTGATGCGTTGAGCTAAAAGAGTAGACCTAAGCCACTACGAGTTCGAGCCTTAGTTATGACAATTGGTTTAAACCTCCATGTGCAAATCTTGAATGCTCAAGTTGAGGCAAGAAAGGAAGAGAATTATGGAACAGAAGATTTGTGTGGCATGATTAAGAATCTGGAGCTACGTGCTGACAGAACGTTGTGTTTGAAAAATAGAAGTTGGATACCCTGTTTTGGTAACTTGAGAGCTTTGATTATGCACGAGTCGCATAAGTCAAAGTATTCGATCCACCCTGGATCGGACAAGATGTACCAAGATTTGAAGAAGCTATACTGGTGGCCCAACATGAAAGCAGAAATTGCCACGTATGTCAGTAAATGCATGACTTGTGCAAAGGTTAAAGCAGAATACCAAAAACCATCTGGTTTGTTGGTTCAACCTGTAATCCCAATATGGAAATGGGAGAACATTACTATGGATTTCGTTACTAAGTTACCTAAGACGACGTCTGGTCAAGATACAATTTGGGTAATTGTAGACCGACTCACAAAGTCTGCCCATTTCTTACCAATGAAGGAAACCGACACAATGGAGAAGTTGACGAGACAATACTTGAAGGAAGTAGTCTCGAGACATGGAGTGCCAGTTTTAGTATTAAAGTTAAGTCTGTTAGTTATAGTTAGTACTGATAGCTGAATAGTTAGTATTGTTAGTATAGAAGTTAAGTCTGGTAGAGCACGTTAAGTCTGCCAGCGTTAACTTAGGTCTGGCAGTATTAAAGTTAATACTGCTTGGTCAAAAGAAACAATTAAGTCCTGTTGTATATTAGTAATATTTCCATTTAGCGTTAATTAGGAAGAAGATAAGTATTATCTCTTAACGCGTTTAGGGTTCCTTAAGCCTATAAAAGGAACATAGAATAGTATTGTAAACATCAGTTGATTGAGTATTCACAATCAAATAGTAATAGTAATAGCAATTTTAGTATTTGTTCTTGTGTTCGTCTTGGTATAAGTATTGATATTCCGCGTCAATATTTATATTCACAATCATTGTCTCTGATAGGATCTTTGGATTTATTCAAAGGACTTATAAGATATTCAAGGCTCATTCAGAATACCTGTTAAATAAAGACTACAAGTGGTATCAGAGCCCACTAAAAGGGACTTTGCACAAGAATGAACATAGATCAAAACCATTTATTCTATACCCAAATCAAATAATCATGTCTCAATCTGCAAACGATAATTTTTCTCTTCATGATGATGAGGAACTTTCTCTTCATGATGATGCATCTTTGGATGGATCTGTACCAGCAACCAACAAAGGAGATACTCCTGCTAAACCACCACAAATAATCACCACAAATACACTTTCAAACATTAAATGCCGCCTCTAAAGGGATGATAAAGATACGTGGGCAATGGAGATGGAAACTTTAACTAGTATATAGAAATCGGTTGGAAATATGATTCAGAATGGGAACTCAAAGAAGCGAGTCACCAAAGGTAAGGATGGTGTATACAGGGTTCTTCCTTCAGCCACACAGGAAGAACATTTTTGCTGATGAGAAAGAAAGGAAAGCTAGACACACAGCTAATGTGCTTTTTCCAAAAGATCACTCAGATCGTTTTCACAAGGCATGGATATGCCAAAGAGAAAACTGGGCAGACCATCAAGACTGCGGTTTGGTGGTAATGCGAACTCGAAGAAAATGCAAAAAGCTATTTGAAACAACATTTGAGGCATTTACTATCCTCGTCTAAGGAAAGCTTGGAGAAAGGGTATGATGAGGAGTTCCCAAAAACTCCAAACACAGTTGGATAGCCCATGGTGCTGGTGTGGTCAGATAGAAGACCCAAATCACAAGATTTTTGAGGTTCCCCTTCCTCCTGTTGGGACAAGTCTAGCCGATGAACAATAAGAACTAGAAGAATATTGACACACTGTCACATAGATGAATTTATACAATAATCTGAGTGTCTTTTGAACAAGACATCAAAACATCATTCTTCTTCCCTTTCATCTTGATAATGGGCTTTCAATAACAAGCCAAACCAAAGCCTCTCCAGCAAGCATGAAGCCAAGCCACAGCTCAGAGTTATATTTCTTATACTAACTTCCACTTCTAAAGCATCTACACTCTACTCCTCAGGTATTGCTGATGACAGTTTATCCATTCTTTTCTAGCCACAAATGCTGATGATGTGGATTTGATACATGAAGACCTAGATCAAATTGATGATCTGGATCTGGAAGAAATGGATATAAATTGGCAGATTGCTATGACTGCCATAAAGATTAAGAAGTTCTACAAGAAGACAGGCAGACGGCCAAGAGTGGATGGAAAAATGCATGTGGCATTTGATAAGAGAAAAGTTGAATGTTTCAATTGCCACAATACTGGGCATTTTGCCAGGGAGTGCAAGTTTAAAGGTTCAAAGGAAGGTAGCAGGCAGGAAGCAGGTAGAGGTCAGGATTTCAAGCCAGTGCGAACTGAAAAGGAAGCCTTGATGACCATTGATGAAGGTCAGATCAATTGGGTAGAGCAGACTGCAGATGAGGAACTCAATCATGCTCTAATGGCTTTCACTGTGAATAATGAGGTATCCATGTGCTCTAAATTATGTTTAGATTCATATAATGCTCTTCAAGCTAAGTATGATGAACTGCAATCTGAATTTGGTGACCAAGAAGCTGCCTTAACTGCCCATAAGCTAGGTATTAAGAAATTAGAATCTCAGCTTAGAGCCTCCCACAAACAGCAAACTTCCTTAACTGAAAAATTAAATTTTCAAGCTAATCAAATTTTTGAAAAAGATGAAAAGCTCAAAAAGTATAGAAGAATAGGAATGAAAGCTGTCAAGGACAAAAATGATTTACAAAAAATTGTTGATTCTTGGTTTGCATCTTCTAAAAATCTTTGGAAGCTAATTGATTGTGGGATGAGCTCAACTGTTAAGATAGGTTTAGGATATGGCATACAATCAAATGCTGAGGTCCTTTGGAATATGAGGAAGAGATGAGTAGAGGTATTTTTGTTCTTAGGGAAACAGATGCAGGATATTATGACATCCCACTATACAGCAGATTTAAACAGGTAGAGTATAAAGGTGTCCCCCATCCTCTTAGTGGTGATTATACCCCTAGGGAACAGGAGGACATAGATGATTCTCTGTATGAGTATGGTAAATATGGACCTCAACCTCAATCTCCTAGTCCTACAGTGTCTGATGCTAGTTCCATTGTTTTCTCAATCTGTCCATCCAATGACAGTGATGGGGAGCTAGGAGCTGTATCTAACCATTTCCGTCAATGCTGACCCTATCCATACCAAATCCCTAACTGCTACTAAGCAGGTTACACATTGCACCCAAAAACACTACCCCACAAGGTGCCTAAACCCAAAACAGACAGTTCCCTAGTTGTGTACATACAGCATGTAAAAACTCCTAGGCAACCAATTAGGACACCAGTGACTCCCTCACCTATTCCTTCAAATAACAGACAAAATTGGAATCAACGAATGGAAAGGGACTTAGGTGCAGGATATTCTTTTGAAAGAAAACCATGTTTTGTGTGTGGAAGTCTTAGTCACTTGATTAAGGACTGTGACTATTATGAGAAGAAGATGGCAAGGGAAGCTGCTCTTAAGAGCCAAAGGGTGGTTCATGCTGATGTTCGGCAAGCCACACCGGCCTGGACTAACACTAACAGGGTGAATAAAGCAAATCAGTTCACTCCCAGACCTGTACAACTAAGTAACATTAGACCCAACCTTAGTAATGCTAGCAATACTATTAAAACTGGTAGGGTAAATGTTAATACTGGTCATGTAAATGTTAGTACTGTTAGTTCAGCTGGCACTCAAAATAAGTCTGGTAGTTCTAGATTTAATACTGGCAAGCACAATGTTAATTCTGGTAGTGTGCATGTTAATTCTGGCACTCAAATTAAGTCTGGTAGCTCTAGATTTAATACTGGCAAGCAAAATGTTAATTCTGGCACTCAAATTAAGTCTGGTAGCTCTAGATTTAATACTGGCAAGCAAAATGTTAATTCTGGTAGTGTGCATGTTAATACTGCTAGAGTAAATAGACCAGTATCAAACCAGACTTCAAACAAAACCAGCCCTAAACTTTCTCAGGTGAATCTTAAAAGTCCAAAGAAATGTTTTTCAAAACAAAGGTCACCTGTAAATAGACCCTTTTCAAGGAATACAGCACACAAGTCAAATAAATATGCTGTTAAGGGCAAAATGGGCACTGCTGTTAAGACCTCCCGCAGGTGTGTTTGAGAAAAGTAATACCAATCTCCAAGACCTAATAGTGGGCCAACCCTGATTCCAAATAATAATGTCTACAGAGTCCACAAGGCAGACCTCAAGCCTTATGAAGGCCTGGTCCCAAAGTGAACTAATCTCTTTTTGAGTGTGCATGGATCATCACATGAACATAAGTGGGAAGCATAGAGGTATTTGATAGTGGTATTTCTGGGCACATGACTGGTACAGGGCATCTTGTAGATTATCAAGAACTGTCCAAAGGGATCTGTTACGTTTTTGAGAAGTAAAGGTAGTATCATGAAAATGGTACATATAGATTAGGAAAAATTTATTTTTTTGATGATGGTGGCTTTTGTGAAAGAACTTGGACATTTTAATCTGTTCTCCATAATCCACAGAATATGTGATAAAAAGCTAAATGTACTATTTACTGAAAAAGAAGTGTTTTGTGGAGTCACTCTGACTTCAAGATGTCCTGATAAAATCATGTCCTTCTTAAAGTTCCTAGCAACAACACATGTATAACTTTTGATGATGAAAAATGTTGATTCCTTCAAAAGGATACACCGTTTATTAGCAAAAGCCTCATCTGATGAAGCTAAATTGTTGGCCAGGAGGTTAGGTCACTTAATTATAATTTCAAAAACTTAAATAAACTTGTGAAGGACATCTAGTTAGAGGTTACCTTCCAAGGAGTTTCAAAATGACCACACTTGTGTTGCTTGTTAGAAGGAAAGCAACACAAGGCCATCCTGTAAGGCCAAGATTGACAGATAGTGACCCACCCATTACAACAACTTGCAATATGGACTGATTTGGACCTACATCTGTGAGAAGTATCAACCATGCAAGTTACTGTCTAGTGATTACTGATGACTGTACAAGGTTTTGTTGGGTATTCTTTCTAGCAAAAAAGGATGAGACTAGTGACATCCTTAATACTTTTATAAGACAGATAGAAAACCAACTTAATCAAAAAGTAAAAATCATTAGAACAGATAATGGGACAAAAAGTTTAAAAACAAAAAGGTTATGCTGAGTGTCTGTAGGGAAAATGGTATAAAACAGAGTTTAGTAATCGTCAAGGAACACCTCAGCAAAATGGGGTTGCTGAGAGCAATGAATAAGAGACCCTTATAGAGGCTGCTAGTACTATGCTACAGCTGACTCACCTTACCTACCCACTTTTTGGCAGAACAGTTCAATAATTGCGTGCTATACATCAATCAGGGTAAGGGTGACAAGCCTCAAACAAAACTCCTTAAGAGCTTTTGTTTGGCCATAAACAACCCTTAGCTACATAAGACCATTTGGTGCCATGTTACCATTCCTCAAAACCTTAGCCCACTAGAAAGTTTGATGGAAAACCTGATGCGGGTTTTCTTGTTTTTTTACTCTGTGAACAACGTAAAGGCCCTTTAGGTTTATAAATTTTAGTAACGCAAAAGAGTTGAAGAAAACCTTCCCGCAACTTTCTTGAGGAAAAACCCAATTACCTAGGATTTAGGGCCATATAGGTGGCATGTTTGACTTAGACTAACTACAGACGCTAAATGATGAACTATATACCTGTCTCTTTGCAAAATCAAAGCTAACCCCTGCAGGTTCAAAAGAGGTCTTATGACATTGATGTGCAGAACTGAGAGAGGATGCAGACCTTGATGGTGTTTCTTCTCCAACTTAGACTGGAGCAAATAGAAAATCTCAGTTTCTGAAAAGATTGGTAAAAAAGAAGACTCCACTAACCCATAAGCACCATCTTCTACACCAAAATCCAATCTGCTGATGACAATTATGACCTTTAGAAAAGACTGGATGCACATGCTTTGAAGCACTTAGGACCAGTACTGCAACAGAACCTACCAGTACTAATCCTGTTAATACTGGCAAAGTGATAATCTTATACTAACAGGTTTTGAGGAAGTTACTTCTTGGCAATAATGAAGCTATCTTCTCCTAGTGCTGATCAAAGACAGAAGAGGCTTCTCTGATGCAATGATGATGAATGCCTTAAATAAGGATTTATGATAAATCAAGTGAAGGATCTTTGAAAAAGGCGTCTTATGAATGATGATGGGGATTATTACTGATTTCACAAATCTACCAGATGAGGTAGATGTCAGTAAACAAACAAAACTCTGAGGATTCACAATGCTCATACCTCAAAGTCAAATCCTGGGTAGATCCCACAACACCTGTTCTGACTAGAGGCTCTCTCAAGAAGATCACTAAAGCTCATGCCCTAGTGAGCTACATGCAAGCACAGCAAAGAAGCAATCATAAAGATCAACAACATTGTCTTTTTGCTGTGCTTCTAATTCACAATCTGAACCAAGGAAAGTCTCAAAGCCTTGAAGATGAAAGCTGTGTTGAAGCTATGCAGGAAGAACGTATCCGTTCAAGCTTCAACAAGTATGGGTTCTTGGGTTGATTTAACCAATGTGCTAAGGGAAGGAAACCAAGGAAGGGTATACAGGAACAAGAAGGATAGAGGGGAGTTTTTGTCAGGAACAAACAAGACTGGTACTCAAGTCATAGGCAAGAAGAAGGATAAAGACTATGATGAGGTTTTGCACCTGCGCAGATTGAGCCATATAGGTTATTATTAGCCTTTGCCTCATATATGGGGTGTATATCTATCTGAATGGTTGTAAAGAGTGCATTCTTGTATGAGGCACTAATGAAAGGAGTTTATGTCCCTCAACCTCCTGGTTTTGTTGATCCAGATCACCCCAAGAAAGTGTATAAGGTTGTTAAAGCCTTGTATAGGCTACATCAAGCTCCTCGAGCTGGTATGCTACTCTATCTACCTTTTTAGAGAAGCATGGCTATCGAAGGGGAACCATAAGACAAGACCCATATCATAAAGAAGGACAAAAAGAAATCATTCTCGTTCGAAATTATGTAGATGATAAATCATGATTGGATCTACAAAGAAGCTTGGAGTGATGATTTGCAACGCCTTAATGAAATGGAGGTTATGCAAATGATGCTATGGGAGAGCTTAAATTTTTTCCTCGATTTTACAAGATCAAAAGCAAAGCCGAAGAAGGATCTTTAATCTCAAGACAAGTAAGTTTGCTGAGATCCAAAGAAATTTACTTTGTTAGTGTGAAGTCGCAGTATACTCCTATGGAAACAACGGCCCCTTTTGCTCAAGATGAAGGAGGCTGATGTGGATTTACATCTATATAGATCCAATGATAGATCGTCTTATGGTATCTGACACCTCAAGCCATATAATGTATGCAGTTATGTGCTTGTTTGCGATTTCAAGTAACCCCAAATGTGACCCATCTCTATCCGTCACGAGGATTTCAAGTAACATACAAGGAAAACCAAAGCTAGGCTTATTGGTATCCAAGAGAATCTCCACTAGACTAAGTTGCTTTTTCGACAAGTGATTATGCTGCAAGCTGAACCTTGATAGGAAGTCACCAACTATCGCTGCCACTTTCTTTGGAAGAGGTTAATCTCATGGCAGTGCAAAAAGCAGACAATAGTGGCTACTTCAACAACTGAAGCTGAGTATGTAGCTGCTGCAAGCTGCTGTGGTCAAGTGCTATGGCTGCAAAATCAATTATTGGACTATGGTTTCAACTTCATGAACACCATTATCCATATTGATAATCAAAGCACCATTTGCATAATCAAGAATCCTGTCTATCACTCAAAGACGAAGCACATTTGAGATAACTGCCATCACTTCATTAGGGATTGCTATGAGAAGAAGCTGATACAAGTGCAGAAAATTCACACGGACTTAAATGTAGCAGATCTGTTAACCAAAGCATTTGATGGTCCAAGGTTTAATTTTTTGCTGGTTAACATTGGGATGGTAAACCCATAAGCTACATTTAAGGGGAGGAAAAAGTGTAAATTTTATGTAAAATAGTATAATCTAGACTTAACTTTGGTAATTTTATGTAAAATAGTATAATCTAGACTTAACTTTGGTAGTTTAGAATTAATCCTGGTAGTATAAGTTAGAATTAATCCTGGTAGTATAAGTTAGAATTAATTCTGGTAATATAGAAATTTAATACTGGTAGCTTAGTATTAAGTCTGCTAGTGTAAAAGTTAAAACTGGTAACCACTTAATACTGGTAGTTAAGTATTAAGTCTGGTAGTTATCTTAGGTTAATTCTGCTGAAGAAAAGTTAGATTAGAATTGCCTTTCTGTATATCCTACACTTTGTCAGATACTACTTGGTAGTAGTAAAGTATGTTGCAAGGCACAACTTGGACAGAAAAAGGACAAGCCAAAGCAGTCACATGCTAATTGGAATACAAATGGTTTAAGTAAATGATTTGTGTGTCAACTATTGCTGTAAATATAATTAAAACAGGTTGAAAATAATGTTAAGGATCGAGAGGTCCAAAATTAATACTGGTTAACTCAATTTAAGTCTGGTAATTGCAATTTTTAATCTGGTCCGCTTTCAATTAATACTGATTGAATTAAAACAATTTATTTTTTTTATGCGGGGAATTTTATCATCAAAGGAATGTCAACTCAACAAAAAAGGAAGTTTTTTAAGGACGTTAAACATTATTTCTGAGATGATCCTTATCTTTTTCATACTTGTGCGGATCAAATCATTCGACGGTGTGTGCATGGGCAAGAAGCTCTTGAGATCCTCAAAGCTTGCCATGAAGGACCCACCGGGGGCCATCATAGTGCCAATCTCACCGCCCGAAAAGTATTTGATGCCGGTTTCTTTTGGCCTACCATCTTCGATGTACGGGGTATCAATTTTATGGGACCATTTCCGTCTTCAAGAGGAAACAAATACATCCTCATAGCTTTTGATTATCTTTCAAAATGGGTTGAAGCAAAGGCGCTCCCAACAAATGATGCTAGGGTTGTAGTAAAAAATTTAAAATCTCTTTTTGCCCGATTTGGAACACCTAGAGCTATAATAAGCGATCGTGGGACCCATTTTTGTAACGATCAGTTTGCTAAAGTAATGTCTAAGTATGGAGTTACACATCGTCTAGCTACCGCTTATCACCCTCAAACGAGCGGTCAAGTGGAGGTGTCCAATCGAGGTTTAAAACGTATTCTAGAAAGGACGGTTAGAGAAAACCGTGCCTTATGGTCTGACAAATTAGATGAAGCTTTGTGGGCATTTCGTACTGCTTTTAAGACACCAATTGGTTGTACGCCTTACAAGCTTGTTTATGGAAAGTCTTGCCATTTACCAATTGAGTTAGAGCATAAAGCATACTAGGCTTTGAAACATGCTAACTTCGATCTTAAAACCGCGGGTGATCACCGAAAGCTTCAGCTGAATGAACTTAATGAGCTTCGTGATCAAGCTTATGAGAATTCTTTGATTTATAAGGAGAGAACGAAGAAGCTTCACGACTCAAAGATCAAAAACCGCATTTTCAATGTTGGTGATCGAGTTTTACTCTTCAACTCTCGTCTAAAGATATTCTCAGGAAAGCTTAAAACTCGTTGGTCAGGACCTTTCACCATCACCAAAGTTTTTCCATACGGAACTTTTCCATACGGAACCATTGAGTTATCTCAACCCGATGGTCCAAACTTTAAGGTGAATGGTCATCGTGTGAAGCATTACTTCGGAGGTCGTACCACCAAAGGAAGTCCAGGATCTCCACACTCTCCCTAGGACGAATGATTCAGGGATCGAGTCCAAGCTACTGCGGACTCGAGTTATAAAAAAACAAAGCGCTTCGTGGGAGAATGTCTCCACAACCTAAGAGCAAAAACAACGGCCCCCAACTCCAAATCACGAGTAGTGTGATTCTCTTCATGTGTCTTTAATTGTCGAGAAGCATATGTTATCACCTTTTCCCGTTGCATCAACACGGCTCTATAACCTTTGAGTGATGCATCACAATAAACCATGAAATCTTCTGTCCCTTCTGGCAATGCTAAGATAGGTGCACTAAATAATTTCTACTTTAATAGCTGAAAAGCTTCTTCTTCTTCCTTACCCTACTCATATTTCTTACCCTTTCGAGTCAACTTAGTAAAAGGCTTAGAGGTCAAAGAAAAACCCTTAATAAACCTTCAATAGTAACCAGCCAATCTAATAAATTGCCTCACCTTCGTTGCGTCATCGGTACGGCCCAATTCCTAATGGCCTCGATCTTGGCAAGATCAACATACACACCTTTACGATCAATCACGTGACCAAGGAATTGTACCGAATCCAACCAAAAATCACACTTAGAAAACTTGGCATATAATCTTTCCTTCTTAAGCAACTCCAAAATAATCTCCAAATGCTTTCCATGCTCTTCTTTGTCCTTGGAATAAACCAAAATATCATTGATGAATACAATGACGAACTTATCAAGATATGGCTTGGATACTCAATTCATTAAGCCCATAAACACAGCAGGCGCATTTGTCAGTCCAAATGGCATTACTTGAAACTCAAAGTGACCATACCGAGTTCTAAATGCAGTAATTAGAATGTCCTCTTCTTTAATGCGAAGCTGGTGAGATCCTGATCGCAAATCAATCTTAGAATACACGCTCGAACCTTGAAGTTAATCAAATAAATCATTGATTCCCGGGAGAGGATAACGATTCTTAACAGTCAACTTGTTCAATTCGCGGTAATCAATACACATTAGAAAATACCCATCTTTCTTTTTCACGAACAACACCGGTGCTCCCCACGGTGATGAAATCGGACGAATAAATCCTTTCTCCAACAGCTCTCGCAATTTCTCTGATAACTTCCTCATCTCAGATGGTGCCAAATGATACGGTGCACATGCAATAGATGCAGCCCCCGGTACCATTTCAATTCAAAATTCTACTTGCCTCGGCGATGGTAATCCTGGAAAGTCATCAGAAAACACCTCAGGAAAGTCACGAATTACATGCACGTCTTCCAATCACTTCTCCTTTGGTTTCTTCTTAGTCACATGTGCCAAAAATAAATGACAACCTTGTTTGATATACCAATGGGCCTTAATACAAGATATGACCTTTTGTTGGGACATACCTTTGTCACTTTCGACTGTCAATGTCTCACTCCTATAAGGTATATGAACAACCTTCTCACCACAAACGATAATGGCATCATGCTTGACAAGCCAATCGATACCAATTATAACGTCGAACGTACCAAGCTCAATTGGCATGAGATCAATTTCAAAAAGATGGTTCACTAAATTTAAAGTGCAACCTTTTAAAATAGTGTTCGTACTAACTATCTTTCCATCGGCTAACTCTACCTCGTAACTGTATCTATTTTAACCGGGTCGATATCAAGCATTTCAAAAAACTCCTATCAGAACCCAAATCAAATAAAACAGAAGCATAGCATTTATTGATTAAAAACGTATCCGAAACCACATTCGGACCTTGCGGCCCAGCATCCTTAATCGCATAAGCTCGGCCACGAGCTTCTCCAACTTCCTCTTGCTTGACCTTCTTTGGGCATCAGTTCCTCATGTGACCTTTGTAGGTCCTTATAAACATGATCTCAATGAGCCTTGAACTACTTGTAGTCCTTTGAATAAATCCAAAGATACTATAAGAGACAATGATCGTGAATACAAATATTGACGCAGAATATCAATATCTATACCAAGATGAACACAAGAACAAATACTAAATTGCTTTTACTATTACTATTTGATTGCAAATACTCAATCAACTGATATGTTTACAATGCTATACTATGTTCCTTTTATAAGCTTAAGGAACCCTAAACACGTTAAGAGATAATGCTTATCTCTTCCTATATCAACGTATTAGATAACTATTACTATGACTAAAACAGACTTAACTATCTGACCAAACAGTATTAACTTTAATACTGCCAGGCTTAAGTTAATACTAGCAGACTTAACTTGCTCTACCAGACTTAACTTCTATACTAACAGTACTAACTATTTAGTTAACAGTACTAACTATAACTAACAGACTTAACTTTAATACTAACAGTATTAAGTCTGTTTACAATATTTTCCTAACAATCCTCCCCTAACTTGATCTTCATTCATGAACTTCAAGTTTCTTTGTATCTTGACTTCACTTTGGAGTTTAGAGGATTGTCTTGAACTTCTGTCTTCAAAATAATATGTCTTCAAGTCTTCAAATCTTGACAGCAACTAGTCTTCATAGCACTTCCAATCTTGACTGCAACAAAATATAGTTTTTGGCAAACTATCAGCCATAAACGGATTTGTTGTGTCTTTACCATGAGCCGTTTGCTATGGACTAGCCAATGTTTAGGTGTGTAAGACCAAGGTACATTGATAACCATATGATTTTGAGCAAATCATCAGCTATAAACGGATTTGATAACTCTTTACCAGCTAGCCGTTTGCTCTGGAGTAGCCATGCTTCAGTATAAATACTATGGTGCATTGAATACCATACAATTTTTGGTAAATTGTCAACCATCAACGGATTTGAGAGGTCTTTACCAAGCAGCCGTTTGCTCTTGGACTAGTTAGTTCTTATGTCTGTTAGACATGGTGAACCAAAGACCATTTGTTGTGTGGTGGTTAGCCAACACTCAAACCCTTTCTCCCTCATCATCATCATCATCATCAGAATCTCCAAGTTCTTCCAGCTGCTGTTTGACAAATTTGATTAGCTCCAAAGCCATAGTACTTTCTTCTTCAGTTTCTAACTTCAAATTCAATAATTGTGAAAGCACTTCCTTGGTTAGAGGGTATCTATTTTCTACAAGCATATGAATGACTAGTCCATCACTTGTCATGATTGTATGTACCCCTGAGGAACTATGTAATTTCCAGCTAATAATCTTCCAATTATGCTGTTCATTCCAAAAGTCAGCAGTGTCACCTTGATTAAACATTATTACCAGATCTCCCCAAAGCATCTTATCAAAGCCTTCAGGAATTTCATCTTGATAATGTTCCATTACAAGTTCATAGATAGTCTTCAAGTCTTCTCTGTCCAATATCGAGAGGACTCCCATCAAGGTGCTGAAGAATCTCTGACGTCCATTACTCCTTGTTACCTTATTCAAATAGATATCTTCTGCAGGTTTGGTTGGATCAAATTGAGGTTTAGTTGTGAGAAAAAATGACTGCCATTCAACAATGGGATATTGATGATCAAGAATTTCAGCATCAACCACTTTATCTTCATCAGGAGCTATATGTAAGCATATCTTTAAGTCATCATCTTCTTTTGTGAGACCAGAAGCATGCTTTCTTCTTTTTGCTTTTAACTTCTTTCTTGTGCCTAACTTCCTTTTCTTTGCTCCTTCTTTCTCTTTAACTTCCTCATGGACTGATTCATCCTTCTGATCTTTCTCTTTAGTAGCAGCTTTCTCATTCATCTTTTTGATTGCTCTTTCATCTTCTTCAGATCCAATAGCCACAAAAGTCTGATCTTGCTTCTTATATCTCTCATACAAGACTTGAATCTCCTCAAAGGATTTAGACTTTAACTCAGCATGCTTCTTATTTGCAACATGTTTCAGATAAGTGATCATCTGATTTCTAAGCTGAGATATTGTTGGTGGCTTGTTTCTGATAGCAGCATGCCTTTGTTCTGCAAGAAACTTCCTTTGGGCAGCAATTGTGTCATGTAGAAACTTTGCTCTTTCCTCAATAGAGTATTGCTCCCTTTCTTCTTGTTGAATCTTTTCTGCAAGAATCTGATCTGCATTTAGTCGTGCTTGAATGTAGTCAAATTCAGTTGCAAGTGCTTCCTTTGCAGCTTCTTCCTCTTGCTCTACCAATCTTCTAGCCAGAAGAGCATCAAGATCAATTTGTCTTTGTGTTTCAGCATCCATTGTAGCTTGCAATTTTTGAGCTGCCTCTAACCCTGCTAGCTCTTGAAGCTCTTGTTCTCTTGTTTTCTTTGATGCTTGATTCTTTTCCTTTTCTCCTTTGAACTCTTTCTGTCTCACCAGTATTAAGTTCAGCAGTATTAACCCCAGCAGTACTAACTTGAGCTAAAAGTGTACTACCAGTATTAACTTGAACTGAAGGTGTACTACCAGTATTAACTTCAGTACTGGCAGTATTAACTGGCCTTGTAGCAGGTTCTTCAAAATCTAAAACCTTGGTAGGAGTTGTTGTAGACTTGGGTTTCCTTCTGTAAATCTTGCTACCAGGAGGGGCTTGTGATCCTTGAAATCCTTCAGAAGCTACATTAGTTAAGATTTGTGCAGCCTCTAAGGTAGAAGGACTTATTTGTTCTTCTTGAGCCTCCCCTGAAACCTTGCTCTTTTCAGGAGTAACAAATGTCTTTCCTTGATCTGTTTGAGAAGGAACATCTTGATCCTGATCCACTGCATCCTTTTCATACTCAGTTTCCTCCCTTTTTCTCTTCTGTCTCAACTTATTTTCTAGCTTCTTGACCTTCTTTATCAGCTGTAGGACTGCTGTTCCAAGAGTCTGCTTAGTGTCACTCAATTCCTTTTCTAAGGATTCTACTCTTGATTCCAGCTTGGGTACAAGATCTAGCAGGTTTCTAAGTTGCTCACTTTCTTCACTAGTTCTTGATGTTTGAATCTCAGGTTCATGTGAAGGTGGTGGAGACATATGAAAAGAAGGATCAAATGATGGACCTTCTGTTTCATTGTATGGAGGTGATAGAATTTGAGGAGATGGTGGATGAGTTGGTTGGGTGTCAGGAATGGTGATTATGGGTGGAAATGATGTTTGTTGTACAGGTTGGATAGGAGGTGGTAAAGATGTTAGTTGTACACTTGATGGTTGAAGGGGTGGTGTTGTTGATGGTACAGGTTGAGTTAGTGATTGTGTTGATGGAGTAGGAGTTGATGTTATAGGTGGAGAGGTGATTTGTACAGGTGGTGGTGTAGGAGTTGGTACACGTTGAGATGGAGTTGGAGCACCACTTGGTTAAGCTTGACCTACATCAATGGTTAGCATAGCAGGCAGCAATGGTCTATGTATCCCTTGAAAACCTCTTTTCATATTTCCAAAA